>OVBJ01000778.1:0-42211 GCA_900406535.1 Noccaea bulbosa | reverse complement strand
AGGTCTAACTCTAATTTATTTATTGTTTCTAGAAAATGAAAAAAAAACAATTATATCATATTTAACTGTAATGATTAAAAACAATATATACAATTTTACCAATATTTTCAAACAATAACAATTTAAATATAGATTATTAAGTGTGATTGATATTATAGTTTTGGAATGTGATATTATGTATTCTTTCTTGAAATTAATTAATAATAAATTATGAGAAATAAATAAAAAACCAATAATTTTAACAAAAAATAATTAACAAATATTTCACCCCGCGCAGGGCGCGGGCTATCACCTAGTATATATTTATATATATTGACATTGTCTTAAACAAGTAAAAGTAAATTTAGACCAATATTATATAAATTAAAAATAATTGGATGAATTAGTGGAATGACCATAATTGGATCTGAAATTAAGAATATAGCGATCATAATTGACAAATTAAGAAACTAACAGAGACAATAATTTTTTGACACTTTTCTCCTTTTCTCCACCTCAAAATACAATCTAACCTTCCATGAACCCTAAAAACCAGTTTTCAAAATAACACAGAAAATAGAAAAACTGCAGAAACTACAGAGAGCTCTAATTTGATTAGAGCTAAAGAAAATCAATACAATAACTGAAATAAAGAACAATAAACCCAAATCACTAAACAATTGTAACATCTGTAACCGAGAAAGCGTGATTTTCGCCTGGTGTCGAGTGACACCAAGGCTGATGTCGATCGACACTGGCTCGCAAAATCAATTTCTGGTTTGTTTCAAGTGATCAAATTGGAGGCCGTTTAGGGAAGGGAACCCTAGGATTCGCGATAAAAGGCTGTGGCCGCCTGGTTTTTGTCGTTTTGCGACTTCAGAAAGAGAAAGGAGATGATTGTGGTGTTATTGGGCATTTTGGAGAGATTTCTGGAGCTTTTAGGGTTGCCTGATCTCTTTTCCTCTCCCTCAATCCAAATTCAAGGTGAGTGCATGACTGTAGGTCCGTGATTCTAGATCTGGATTTTCGAAATTGATTAAGTGTTGTGTTCTTGGTGTTCTTCATGAGTTTATATGTCGATTTCCGTGTTTATTGTGTGTTGAATCGTGTATGGCTTGATTATGTGAGGATTCGATCACACTGGGTTTTTGGTGCTGTTGAATCACACTTGGTATCGACCTGTCGAACAGGTGTCGATCGACACCAAGTGGTCAGGTGTCGATCGACACCAAGCGGGTGTCGTTTGACACAGACTGGTTAACGGTCGATTTAATTTAATTCAATTGGAATTGGAAATCAAATGGTTTAATCCGGTTTAATAGATTTAATTGGTTTAAATGGTTAATTAATTGATTTAATTAATTATTTTTTGGAGTAATAATTAATTAATATTAATATTTAATTTTGAAAATGATTTAATAATTCTTTTAGAGATATTTAATTATTCAAAAATATTTAATAATTGTGGAAATTATTTTTAAAACTTTAATTATCTATAAATTGTCTGTAGACAGGATAATCGTCTCACTGGGTATTTATGAAATACTCACGCATCTTTTTTTGCCATGTGATGCAGGTAAAGGAAAAGTGTTATCGCGAAATCGAGCCCGAGAAAGAGGATGATAGGATTTTCATGTTTTATTTGAATTTATCTAAGTTGTTAGAATTATTTGAGTTATTTATTTGTTTCCGCTGAATGATGTTGTTTGATTGATTTATTATTTTTTCAATTTATTTAAAGATTTCCGATAGAATTGGTTAAGTTTTTTTTTTTTTTAAATAAAAAAAAAAAATTGTTTAAGTTGTTAGAATTATTTGAGTTATATATTTGTTTCCGCTGAATGATGTTGTTTGATTGATTTATTATTTTTTCAATTTATTTAAAGATTTCCGCTATAATTGTTTCATTTCGGTATCAGAGCCTAGACGATTTTAGGACGTGCTAGGTTGATAGTTTCGGATGTGGGAGCATGGGGCACCGTATTTCCAGCTGTCCCAAGAGAGAGGTGCCTCAGGATACTCGTGATACTAGGGTGTGCTTCCAGTGTGGAGAGCCGGGACATCTTAGGCCGATGTGTCCCAAGTTGCAGGGCTTGACGGTCGCGGCGGTTCAGCCATTGGCAGCTCGTCCAGTGAGTCAGATTGCGGTAGCTCAGTCAGCGGGTCTGATTGGTGCTGCACCGCGAGGATACTGTTCGGTGGAGACGGGCCAGACGAGTCAGGTCTGATCGATCACAGGTACATCTATTGACTCAGAATTCGTAATTCCTTAAGTTTAAATTGTGGTTGTTGTTTGCGATATTTTGCCTGTGATGGTGTTAGGAGGGTCTCATAGTTTTGAATGTGTAGGGACCTTGTTAGTAGGTGGCGTTGAGTCACACGTTTTGTTCGATTCTGGAGCATCTAACTGCTTCATTAATCCGGGGTGTGCCGAGAGTAGAGGTATCCGGAGCAGCGCGGGTGAGCATTTGGGCATGGTCAAGGTGGCTGGAGGTGGTTTTCTGGCTACTGCAGGCCGTGCTAGAGGCGTCGATATTCAGATTGTGGGCCACTCGATGCCAGCGGATTTGGTTATTAGTCCGGTGGAGTTGTACGAGGTCATTTTGGGGATGGACTGGTTATCGCATTATCGGGTTCATCTGGATTGCTACAGAGGCAGAGCGGTCTTTGAGCGTGATGGCGGGAGGTTGGTGTTTCAGGGAGTGAGGCCGAATTCCGGGAGTTTAGTGATCTCGGCGATTCAGGCGGAGCAGTTGATTGAGCGAGCCTGCGAGGCCTATCTGGCGATGATCACTATGGCGGAGTCCAGTGGCGAGGTGTTTATTGGGGATATTCAGGTTGTCCGGGATTTCGAGGATGTTTTTCAGTGGTTGACGGGATTACCACCTTCTCGGTCAGATCATTTCACGATTGAGTTAGAGCCATGGACAGCGCCGATATCCAAGACACCTTACAGGATGGCTCCAGCTGAGTTGGCAGAGCTGAAGAAGCAGCTAGACGACCTTTTGAGCAAAGGGTTCATCAGACCGAGTGTTACACCGTGGGGAGCACTAGTTCTGTTTGTGAAGAAGAAGGATGGGAGTTTCCGGCTGTGTATTGATTATTGGGGACTTAACCGAGTCACTGTGAAGAACAGGTACCCTCTCCCGAGGATTGATGAGTTGTTGGATCAGTTGAGGGTTGCCACCTGGTTCTCCAAGATTGACTTGGCATCGGGTTATCATCAGATCCCGATAGACGATGTGGATGTCCGCAAGACTGCTTTCAGGACGAGATATGGGTATTTCGAGTTTGTGGTCATGCCTTTCGGTTTGACTAATGCGCCAGCTGCATTTATGAGGTTGATGAACGACGTGTTCATGGAGTATTTGGATGTGTTCGTCATCATCCTCATCGATGATATCATGGTTTATTCCAAGAGTCCTGAGGAGCATGAGGTTCACTTGAGGCAAGTCCTGGAAAAGCTTCGAGAGCAGAAGCTGTATGCTAAGTTGAGCAAGTGCAAGTTTCTGGCAGCGAGAGATGAGATTTCTCGGGCACATTGTTTCTGGAGAGTTAGTTTCTATAGATCCGGCGAAGATCGAGGCTATCAGGGATTAGCCTAGACCGAGTAGTGCTGCATAGATCAGGAGTTTTCTTGGTTTAGCAGGTTATTACAAGAGATTCGTCAAGGGCTTTGCGAGTATGTCTCAGCCGATGACGAAGTTGACTGGGAAGGATGTTCCTTTTGTTTGGTCACCGGAGTGCGAGGAGAGCTTTGTTGACTACTACACCTGTTTTGGCATTACCCGAGCCGGGAAAGCCTTATGTAGTATACATAGATGCTTCGGGAGTTGGTCTGGAGGGCAGAGTGATTTCCTATGCTTCGAGGCAGTTGCAGGGCAGTGAGCGCAACCACCCTACACATGATCTTGAGTTGGGAGCGGTGGTCTTTGCACTCAAGATTTGGAGATCTTATCTTTTGGGGGAGTCAGTGAGGATCTTCATAGATCACAAGAGTTGACTGCACATCTTCACTCAGCCGATGCAGAATGCGAGGCAGAGACGCTGGGTTGAGTTTCTTACATATTTCAATTTGGATATTGTCTATCATCCAGGCAAGGCTAACCTAGTGGATGATGCTTTGAGTCGACGGAGGTGTGATTCAGCTTTAGAGCACGATTTAGAGACATTGGTGGGCGACATTAGCACCTTGCGTCTTTGTGCTATTTCGCAGGAGCCTTTGGGTTTAGAGGCAGTTTATCAGGCAGATTTGTTGAGCAGGATCAGAGTGGCGCAGGAGAGTGATCAGAGTTTGATCGATGTGTCACATGTGCCGAGTTCCGAATATCAAGTTTCAGAGAACTGAACTATCTTGGTTCTTGGTCGGGTTTGTGTATCCAAGGTGGAGGAGTTGAGACAGCAGATTCTCAGAGAGGCTCATTCGAGCAAGTTCTCGATTCATCCAGGGGAGACCAAGATGTACCATGATCTCAAGAGGTAATATCACTGCGTCGAGATGAAGAGAGATCTTGCAGATTGGGTTGCGAGGTGTAACACATGTCCATTGGTGAAGGCTGAGCATCAGGTTCCGAGTGGTCTTTTGCATAGCTTACCCATTCCAGAGTGGAAGTGGGACAAGATTACGATGGACTTCGTGGTTGGACGACCTATTTCGAGGACACATGATGCTATTTGGGTCATTGTTGATCGGTTGACCAAGTCATCACATTTCTTGGCCATCAAGAAGACAGATGGAACTGCTGTTTTGGCTAAGAAGTTTGTACGTGAGATTGTGAGGCTGCATGGAGTGCCAGCCAGTATTGTGTCGGATAGAGATCCGAGATTTGCCTCAGAGTTTTGGAGGGTATTTCAGAGATAGATGGGGACGCAGCTGCACATGAGTACAACATATCATCCACAGACAGATGGACAGTCAGAGAGGACTATTTAGACCATAGAGGATCTGTTGAGGATGTGTGTGCTAGATTGGGGTGGTCATTGGGCAGATCACTTGAGCTTGGTGGAGTTTTTTTACAACAACACTTTCCAGACAAGTATTGGCATGACTCCTTTTGAGGCTTTGTATGGGAGGCCATGTAGGACACCTTTATGCTGGACCCGAGTGGGGGAGCGCAGCATTTATGGAGCTAGTTATGTTCAGGAGACGACAGAGAAGGTTCACGTTGTGAGGCTGAACATGAAGGAAGCTCCAGATTGACAGAAGAGTTACGCAGATAGACGCAGACGAGAGCTTGACTTTCAGGTTGGAGATAGAGTGTAGCTCAAGATGGCTATGTTGAGGGGTCCTAACAGGTCAATAGCAGAGAAAAAGCTGAGTCCGCGGTTTATGGGTCCATTTCAGGTTATGGAGCGAGTTGGACCATTGGCGTACAGGTTAGAGCTACCTCCGATTATGAGAGCCTTTCACAAGGTGTTTCATGTATCGATGTTGAGGAAGTGTCTACGCCGTTCTAAGGAGTTAGTGGCTAAGATTCTGAAGGATCTTCAGCCAGATTTGACAGTTCTGACAGTGCCTATGAGGATCCTTGAGAGGAAGGACAAGGTTCTGCGGTGGAGGTGGTCTTGCTGAGAGTTTTGTGGTCTTGTGGTGGTGCAGAGGAGGAGACTTGGGAGCCAGAGGCAAATATGAAGTTGAAGTTCATGAAGTGGTTCGACAAGCAGGTCGAAGAGTGAGCTTCTTTCGCCTTTGTGGCTTTTTTTTTTTTGTAGCTTTTGAGCTTTGGCGTTGTTGTATTCGTTTCCGTTGTAACTATTTACATTTTGGAGTTTTATGAGATTAAGTTTTTCCTCGTTTTCAGTGTTATTTTGGAGTTCGGATGTTACACATTGTTGACCATTTGGATCAAGAGACAATTCAATCTTAATGCTATAGACATTTAAGAATTTTTCCCTAAGGGTTGCGATCCTGAATAACTCATTATATTTTGCATACTTACCTGAATGTGTTGGCTTCAGTGTGAGTGGCTCATCTGGAAGGCATTGGCCCCAATGTGAGTAGCTTATGTGGGAGGCATTGGCCCCAGTATAAGCGATGCAGGCCCATCTGGGAGGCGTTGGCCCCAGTTTGGGTAAAGGCATACTTGTTTGGGAGGCATTGGCCCCAATACAAGTTGTTTCGGTCTAGACTTATTTGGGAGGCATTGGCCCCAATATAAATGTTTGGATAATTAGTTAAGAGAAAAATGTCTTGAATGGTGCTTATAACCTAGGATTGGATGAGAGTCTCGGGGATCAGTTGAGGATTCCAGTTTGTGACCTTGCGAGGTCGGGTTTTGAGTCTTTGAGAGACGTATTGTGTTTGAGAGTCGAGGACGAATCCAGTTTAGTGGGGGAGAATTGTAATATCCGTAACCGAGAAAGTGTGATTTTTGCCTGGTGTCGATCGACACTGGCTCGCGAAAACAATTTCCGATTTGTTTTAAGTGATCGAATTGGAGGCGGTGTAGGGAAGGAAACCCTAGGATTCGCGATAAAAGGCTGTGACCGCCTGGTTTTGTCGTTTTGTGACTTGAGAAAGAGAAAGGAGGTGATTGTGGTGTTCTTGGGCGTTTTGGAGAGATTTCTGGAGCTTTTGGTGTTGCTTGATCTCTTTTCCTCTCCCTCAATCCAAATTCAAGATGAGTGCGTGACTGTAGGTCCGTGAATATAGATTTGGATTTTTGAAATTGAATAAGTGTTGTGTTCTTAGTGTTCTTCAATATGTCGATTTTCGTGTTTATTGTGTGTTGAATCGTGTGTGGCTTGATTGTGTGAGGATTCTGGGGGTTTTGGTGCTGTTTGAATCGCATTTGGTATCGACCTGTCGAACAGATGTCGATTGACACCAATCTGGTGCCGCTCGACACCCAGTGGTCAGGTGTCGATCGACACCAAGCGGGTGTTGTTCGACACAGGCCGGTTAACGGTCTGTTTAATTTAATTCAATTGGAATTGGAAATCAAATGATTTAATCCGATGTAATGGATTTAATTGGTTTAAATGGTTAATTGATTGATTTAATTAATTATTTTTCGCAGTATTAATTAATTAATATTATTATTTAATTTTGAAAATTATTTAATAATTATTTTGGAGATATTTAATTATGGAAAAATATTTAATAATTGTGAAAGTTATATTAAAGACATTAATTGTCTAGAAATTGCGTAAATGGCTTGTAGACAGGATGATCGTCTCACTGGGTATTTATGAAATACTCACGCATCTTTTTTTACCATGTGATGCATATAAAAGAAAAATGTGAATTTATTTAAGTTGTTAGAATTATTTGAACTATATACAAAAACTAGTTCAATCGTCGTAACATACGGGTGCATGTGTTCTTGGGATCATTCTGTTTGTGGAGGTTTTTAAGTAGTTTTTGTTAAGATTTTCATAACCACCATTGTTAGAACAAAACCTATCTCAGGGATTTTCTTTTCTGATGAGTGCATGGAAAACTATCTCTCTGTTTTGGTGCGAGGATGGCAAGTTGTAAACAAAGTGTCTAAAGAAGAAACGTGTCGTGTGTAGTCTACACGTTGAACATTTTTTTTTTTTTTTTGTGATGTAGGCCTCTGAGTTAGTAGGAGCGATCACTCACCCACCGGCTTGGCCAGTTTTATGGGGACATATATTCTTTGTAGATGATTAACAAGAATTCAATGTTAAAAACTATTCAATGTTTCACAAGAATTCAATGTTGTTGGAGGAAGACTCTTTGTTCTTTGTTCCTTTCACTTCTAACAAGAATTCAATGTTAAAAAAAAATATATATATAATTATGTTAGTTTTTGTTATGATAGGGATATGATTTTGCTTATTCTGTTGTGGATTATAAACAACCATTTTTAGGTTGCTAGTTTTATTTCAATAATGTAGCAAACCTGGTGTTTAGGTTGCTAGAGTTTATTTATGTCATTGGTTTTATTGGTTACTAGATCTTGACCCGTGCTGTCGGCAGCACGGGTTGTTGATTTTTTTGGAGAAAAAAGTATGTTACTTTTTAGTTAATGAGATTAACAATTCATTTTTTTTTTATCAGTTCAATGGGCAGTTGTAACTTTTGTGTTACCATAATTTTATGAATTTACAAAGTGCAGACTTAATAACTTTACGTTAATAAAATAAACTTTGGTCTGGGTAAATATATGTATCATGAGTAGTTTTAGGCTTTTTGTTTTAATGGAGCAGAAGTTGTAATCAAGTATAAGCTTTTGGCATTACATGTTGTATTTTTCTCCACCCGATGTAAGAAGACCTATAAAACTTCATGTCTTAATCTAATACGGTTGGGATTGTACATGTACTGTTTAGTTTGTTCCACTTCGACTCCTAATCTAGACCCGAGGGATGCAGAATCATGTCTTCTTCCTTCTTTATATGAGTTGTGCATACTTTCTTGGAAATTATATGCCATGATCATAAATACAACATTACACATGTAAAACATAATTACAAAATAATGATCATTTTCAATAACATGTAGTAGAAAGTTAAATCATGGTAGATTATATCTATAGTTACAAAATTTTAAGAATTACATATATATGTTTTAACAGTTTGAACATTTAGTCCACAAATTAATTATTTTAATCGTTTTTGTTAATTCCTGAAATATATGGAGTAATATACCACTTATTCCATTTATTTTCCTTTTTTATAATTAATTATGGGTTATATCCACCATATATTATTCCGAAACATTTTTGTTGATTCAGATCATGACCCGTGCTTTATAAAAAAAAAAAAAATAAGAAGATCATGACTGTGCTGCTGACAGCACGGGATGTTGTTTTTTTGGAAGAAAAATAAATATGTTATTTGTTTACTAATGATATTGATAATGATTTGACTTTTCATCAAATTAAACTTTGCTAAGAAATCATATATTTATTCATCCTTAATGGGTATATGTCTTTTATCTTGACA
The DNA here is from genome assembly GCA_900406535.1 of Noccaea bulbosa. NCBI lineage: Eukaryota > Viridiplantae > Streptophyta > Magnoliopsida > Brassicales > Brassicaceae > Noccaea > Noccaea bulbosa. The sequence goes on along the minus strand of OVBJ01000778.1, from coordinate 33,319 downwards.
CATGTTGTCGATAGCACAGGATTTATATCTTATACAAAAAAATTGTTTTGTATTTTTATCATCTATCTTCATTTTTATCATTGTTGATTTTCTGACTTTAGATACGATTTTGAAATTTTTTGTCCACATATATTCAAAAAAAATGTTATACCAGTAGCCGTAAAATTTTCTCTACTTCAAAACGAAAAAATATTCTGACCCATAGCTGTAAATTTCAGCAGAGTTATATGTTTTATATTTATGTAAATAACAATTTTGTTTTTCTGTCATCGTTAATAAACAAATATTTTTTTATCAAATAATATAATCTGTAGTTCTTTACAATTGAAAGTAAAAATAAAATAAAACTTGTAATAAGCCAATAGTAGTAAGTCTCTTTGACCATTTTTTGTTTATTTGTAAAATGGGATTGGTTCATATAAAATTAAGTCATGTTTAGCCAGCCCATTAGCCCCACAATTGACCTCTTGATTAAAAAATTTCGACATGAAGACACACATAAGGTCCTTGTGTTTTGCCGCACGTGAGAATTATTTTGAGTCGATTAGTTATATATTTCATACCTTTTGGAAGTCCCATGTTTTTCATTTTCCTAAAAATATTTGATTAGTCATATATTCTATATATTGTTGAACTTGTTGAAAAAACATTATAATGTTTCAAAACAAATGGTAATATTTAAAAATCTACCAATAAAACCTAAAATAATATCTTCTGAATTTGATATTATATACAAATCTATCATCTGTAGATCCAATTTTTTTTTTTTTTTTTTTGTAAATTTGTTCATGAGACATGTTAAAGTCCATTTTATAAATTTTCACATTTGATCAGTTTTGTTCTTTATTTATTCTCCAAAAAGACATGAATCGAAAAGAATGTTGGTTCTGACCCGTGATGTTGGTAACATTTGAGTCAATTAAATTTGTGAACATTAGGTTTCTAATATTGATCATCATTTTAACGTTTAATTAAAATATTGTTGTGACAATATATGTTTTTTTATCATATTTTTATGCCGAGAGCACATGTTATTGATTTTTTTGAAGAAAATAAGTATGTTAATTTTTTGTTAATGAGATTGATAATTATTAATTTATCATTTGATTAAACTTTGGCTAAGACATCATTTTTATTAGACATGCATTTTTTATGATGCTGTCGATAGCACGAGATTTATATGTTATACAAAAAATGTTTTGTATTTTTATTGTCTATCTTAATTTTAATCACTACTGATTTTCTGATTTTAGTTACAATTTTGAATTTTTTTGTCTACTTAAATGCCAAAACATATTCCTACGTGTAACCATAAATATTTCTCTAGTTAAGAACGTAAAAAAGTTATGACCCATTGTTTAAAAAAAGTTTCACTGAAGAACGAAAAACATGTTCTGACTCGTGTTGTCGGTAGCACGAGAGTTATTATTTATAAAAGAATATTTTGTATTTTTATGAGCTAATTTAAGTTTTTGTTAGTATTGATTTATTGATTTCAGATATGATTTTGAGAATTTTTTATCGGTTTAAGAACGAAAAATATATTCCAACCATGTAACCATAAATTTCATATATCAGTATATGTTTTCACATATTAGTTTAATAGATATATACATAAACGGACCATTCATAATATAATGGGAAATTTTGAGTTATACACCTCTTGAGTGAAACATTTTCAGAAATACACATATTAAAACTTCTTTCAAAACTACACTTATAATAATATGTGAATTGACAAATTTATCATCTTCCAAACTCTAACAAAAATTAATACTTTTTCACCTTTTGTCGTCGTCGGAGCTCATCGTCGGAGCTCATCGTCGGAGCTCATGGTCTCACTGTTGATCGTCGGAGATCATTCTCGTGTTGCTGGAGCTCGCTGTTAATCTTCAGAGCTCATCGTCCATGTCTTCTTCTTCCTTCTTCTCTTCTTACGCCCACAATCTTTTCCTTTCTCCATCTTCCTCCTCTTCAATCAGAAGATTCAATCTCTTCTCCCTCAAACCATCTCGATCCTTCGCAATCATGTTGCCTTCTTTCCCCCACGGTGTTGAGACTCCTCATCAAGAGAAAACCACCACTGCTCCTTATGGCTCCTGGAAGTCTCCGATCACCGCCGACATCGTTTCCGGAGCTTCAAAGCGTCTTGGCGGCACCGCCGTCGATTCTCGCGGCCGTTTAGTCTGGCTCGAGTCTCGCCCCAATGAATCCGGGTACTTCCTGGTTTTTCAGTTCTTCTTTTGATTGATTATACTTGATTTCAGATATGGAAAGTAGATTTAGATGAAAACTGAATTTGAGATAAGCTTGGGTTCGTTGATCAATGATATTTTTATTGATTTTATATGCCAATCTCAATTTAGCTCATCAATTATCTTCAATTTTCATTTATATCGATTTTATAAAGCCTTGTAAATCATATTACATTGCTTGTGTCAATGTTTCAGCATGTTTCAGAGATAAACAATTGAGAAATTGCTTTGTTAAGTCTTGATCGATGTCATCTTGTTAACTTTCAGCTCCGTCTACCGATTTTATAAAACCTTATAAATTCTATTACATTGATTTGGCATGTTTCAGAGGCGACGATTGAGAAATAATCACTTGATTTGGTTATTCATTTATAAGGGCTTATAATTGGCCACCAATTTATTAAATCTTTAGTCACTTCTAACTTTCCAAATCTTTATTTTACAGCCACCGTTAGTTGATGTCAGTTTGAGGATAGTATTACTGCTTATGTTCCTCCACTGCCTTTTCGGAATAAGGTAATCTACTCTGTTGTGGTTATTCATTTATAAGGGCTTATAAATTGGCTACCAATTGTAAAACTTTTAGTCACTTCTAACTTTACACCACCATTAGTTGATGTTCAGTTTGAGGAGAGTATTACTGCTCCTCCTTCTGTTCCTCCACTGCCTTTTCGAAATAAGGTAATCTACTCTGTTGTGTTTATTCATTTATAAGGGCTTATAAATTGGCTAACAACTGTAAAACCTCTAGTCATTTCTAACTTTCCAAATCTTTATTTTACAGCCACCGCTAGTTGATGTTCAGTTTGAAGACAGTATTACTGCTCCCGCTTCTGTTCGTTCATGGCGGCTTGATGGGAATGAGGTTGTTTTGAATATCGATTTACAAGGGTTTATAAACTTATAAAATTTCTAACAGAAACATATAAATAAGTTTTACTAGATAATAACTCCTCATTAACTTTTTATAGTTCTCTCTCAAAAGAATAAAATAGTTTCATTCCAATGATTCTCTGTGATTTCTTATATTCTCTGTGATTTCTTCTTATCTTGTGAGCTTCTTGGTTTTATATATAGAAAAGTATGGGATAAGTAAATAAGAAGGTTTTTGGTGGTTTTGATTGCGATATTGGTTCTTTGGTTTAGTTGGATGTTTATGAAATTAAGCCTAGCGGAGAATTCACAGGTAAAAGGTTGCAGAGGTCTAAATAGAGTTGCTTCTTCAACAGGTTTGTTATTTGATCTGATGACTTTGTAGCTTTGAGTCTTGTTTTAAGAGGAGACCAACCTTTTGTGATACCCATGATGAATGCAGAGACCACTTGTTTTCCAATTGCGTCTACTCAGAAGAAGTTTGGACTCTTGTTTTACAGCGTTTTGGGTCGACATCAAACCAGTTTCAGTCATGCCAGTCTATGATTGTTTGGTTGCTCAGCCGTAATGCGAATGGTAATATTATGCTTCTCAAAAAGCTAGCTTGCGAAGCTTATTATCTACCTCCTTTGGTTGGAGAGAAACAATAGAAGACACACTGCTATTTTGCTGCCTCCTGCAACGCTCTTCAAGCGGATTGACAGAATTATCTGCGACACTCTGCTCTCGAGAAGAAACCATAAAGGCTGCTCTCGACTTCTTTCAACTTGGTTCAAGTTTAGCAAAGTTCGTCTACTCTTTTATGTCCTAGCTTCTCACTGGTTTTTTTTTTTTTTGGGGCCAAAGAAGCTTCCTTTTGGTAATATATTTACATTTTATCCAAAAAAAAAAGGAGACCAACATGCTTCATATTAGATGCATCATGCATCAGAGTTATTGTCATATAAATATCGTTATAAACCATTATAAAACTCTTATACTTATAAAAGATGTGGTTCACGAATTTTATTATCCATCTTTAAGTTCTGTAACTTAACAAATGATAAAGAATGGTGGTATAACTTGTTTGTTACACACACTCCAAATTAAACATTGTGTCAGAAGATATCTAGTTTGATTCCTTTATCACTCTTATACTATTTCTTATAAGGTTTTATAACACAAATTATAGAACCTTATAAATATTTTCTTAACAATAAAAAATAATATCATATAATATGTTTTATAAAGGTTTATAAATTTACTTGTAAGCTTTATGGCCCAACTCCTTCTATTTATGTGAACAGTGTGTGTCATACACTTTATTTGTTAGTTTTTAATATTTTTATTAAGTTTTATAAACTATGTTATAAAATTTTATTAATGATTTTTCTATAAGTCTTGGACAATATCATCCAATATGTTTTATAGGAGAAGTATGACTCTGAACATAGAGAAACTTATAGGAGGAAGGAGGAAAGAGAAGTTTGACCGAGAAGGATGAAGAGTTCGAGTTGTTCATCGTATTATTATTTTGCTTATTTAGGGAAATTTGAGAGTGCTGATGCTGAAAAACAGGAGAAGTATGTGGAGTTTCATCGTGAGAATGTGATAAGTTCGGAGATAACATTTATTTATTTTATTATCATTTTAACTTAATTTGATGTCATTTAAAACCTTTATTTATAAGGTTTTATAAATTTTATAATAAAACCTTATAAAAAATAATTATATAAACATTAAATATTGCTTACATACATTAATGTGGTCTATTGGTTATTCATACACATCCAGTATTCAATTTTTAGCCCGAGATCCAGTATTCAGTTCTAATATATTACATTTGTAAATCTTTATAAGGTTTTATAATAGTTATAATATTTATTATAAAACCTTATAAATGTTATTTTATTGAAAGTTTAATTACATCATACAAAATAATTTATTGATTTCAACCGGCATCGACCTTTTGTTTTTTTAAGTCAAAATTTTTGAGTTTTTTCTTCATAGTTTCACGGTCCCTTGAAAATTCTTGTAGTCATGTGATGCTCTGCTTATCTGAAAATAAGCACACACTTTTGCTGTTGACCGTCAGAGTAAGCTCATCGTCGTGTTACTGGAGCTGTTAGTAAAGCTACATTATTCAACTGCTGCATAACCTGCACTTCCATTGATCAAGTCATATATTTTGTATTAAATTCTCCTTAAATAACATGCAATATATTAAGATGCAAAACAGTTTCTTTCACGCTTTAGCTAAAACAACAACCAAAGGCCATGTATTAGTTTGTACACAAGGTCAAACAAGCACACATTATTCACATAGTCAAATAATAAAAATGATTTATAAAGCTTTATAAATCTTACTACAAAGAAAAATATTTATAAAGGCTAATAATCAAAAATTCATATACTTTTTAATCTAACCCTCTATTCTCGCTTGATTTTCACCGTTGGATGTCTTGCCACAACTATCAATTATGTTAGGATGGCTGCTCCAAGAGACAATGTTTATAAAAAAAGCATTTTTCCTCCTTATTGCAATTTCTCTAACAGGTCTTTCACACTAAACTTATCTTGCTTCACAAAGTAATAACTTAGTCTCAACTTATAAGTTTTATAGAGTTTTATAAAATACATAACTACTGTAAATCTGATTCCTTTTTCCCTTAATCCTAACAAAATAAATTTACAGGGGCCAATAAACTTATACTCGTAATGTAGAATATTTATAATCAGATTACCAAAGCCTATGAATATAAATGTGATACTTAATCTCAGTTTATAAAACTTTATAAAATACAGAAACATGCATTGTAAATCTGATTCCTTTTTATTCAGAATCAAGTTCACAGTGAGAATATGAATTAACTAGAAAGATCTACACATATTAAATTCACTTCACGTAGTCTTACCATTCAAATTCAATCAGTATCCTAAACCTGAGACAACTAAAATTATTAGGTTTATAAGAAACTTCTCTTAGACTTTTTAAGAGTTAATGGTATCATACAATTTGTTTTATAAGACTTTATAAATAATTTTATAAGAGTTTACAAAAACAATTATGAGCCATGTGATTTTTACATCTAAATATACATTATAGAAATTTTTTTGTAGATTCATCAAATGACTATGTGAACTATTGGGTGTTAATCTTCTTCGAGTTCCTGAGGTCCTGGTCAATTGGTCAAGACATTACTTTTATAAGGATTTATAAATTCGTTTAATTGTTTTTTCCATCTTCCAATCCTTTGTCAGAAGTTTACGCCGGAAGCGAGAATCTAAACCGGATTCACAACTCGTTCTCTACCTCTGATTACTCCTCTTTTCCTCCGATGATATCAAAGGAAGAAGAGATTTACAACAAATTGACAAGTGCTAACACAATTGACCACGAACAAGGTCTGATTCTGCTAAGGAAGACGACGAGATCCAGCGAGAACGCAAGGATTTTACTCTGGACAGATTGAATCCTCTCCTTGCTCTGATCTCTGATCGTTTCACGGTACAACATCGTCCAGACGAACGCAGCCGCATCGGTGGTCAACCTCTCGCTAGAGAAACCGAACAAATTGAAGATCGTATGGTCTGGATTCGTTCCTCTATTGGTTGATGTCCTCAAATCAGGATCATCGGAGGCGCAGGAGCACTTTATCGGAGCTTTGTTCAGCTTAGCGGTTGAGGAGGGGAACAAAATGGTGATCGGAGTTCTCGGTGCGGTGGAGCCACTCCTCCACGCTCTCCGATCATCAGAGAGCGAAAGAGCGCGTCAAGACGAGCGAGGCTGGTTCGAGCCAGTGCGGTGCCGACGATGCTGTCTATGGTCAGATCCGGCGAATCGGCGAAAAGGAGAAGAAGAAGGATAAGATTTCTCGTTTAATTGTATGAAAGACAAAAACGTCAATTGACCATTAAAAAGGGTGTACAAGTAAAAAGGTGCAGCGTGTTGGTGTATAATTGAAAATTGGTATGGGTAAAGGTGTATTTATAAAATTGTCCATAATATAATTGTTCTAGTTTCAAAGTTTTTTTATTGTCAGTAATAAAAGTTTGATTGGATTCTTATCAATTTGGTTTGGTTTGGTTTAGGCGAACTGAACAGCTAAGCCAAAACAATTCCCAAATCAGTTACATACGCCACACAGGCTACATCCACCGAACACCGATTCTTCTTCACGAGCACTCTCTTCTTCACCGATTCTTCTTCTTCCTTCTGCTATGACTTCTTCATATCTTCTTCTTCTTCCTTCGAGCACATCATCTCCTCTGCCTAGCCTGTAATTCGACCCCTTTCTCCTATACCGATCACTTAAATTGGTGGGATGTTTGCAATTTTTTGGAAGTAGATCTTTGAAATTAGGAAATCTTAAGGAATCCAAAGTTGGGTTCTTTGGTTCTCTTCTACATGGGTAAGGATTTCTAATTCTCTTCTTCTTTGATTCTCCTCTTCTCGCCGCAACTGAGATTCCCATATCCTTGTTTTCGTTTTCTCTTCTTCTTCTTCTTCTTCTCGGTCTCCGTCGTCATCGTCTCCGTGTTCAAATTTTCCGACAGCTGATATGGTGGGAGAGTCGTGCGTAAATGATGTTCTTGATCTTCTTAAGAGAAGACTGTGAGTTATAGAATTTGAAAACGATTCAGATGATAATTTGCCAACGAAGAATGAGAAGAATCCCATAAAAATTGAATTGAGCGAGGGTGACAAAGGTCAATAACTGAATTTCAAACTTTAGAAATCTGTTCTAAGTGAGCTTTGGATCTTTGAATTGGTAGTTGGTTCCATGGTTGTGAACGTACGTGGAAATGTTTCAGTTGATTTTGTATGGATTATAAATAAAAAGTGTTACTAATTGGATTTTTTTTTTTTTTATCACTTTCGTCAACAGTTGGGTCTCAATTGTGTCTGCAAGTGAGGACAAAGAGGAAGAGGAATGTCATTACGTCCCAAATCTGTTATATTATATAGATATATAGATATGTAAATCAGATATTGTGTGAAGCTAAGATTTGCGCCGATCACGGGGAAAGCCCATTAAATTTTGAAATGTGCACTTATAAATCGGCCTAAACCCATACCCATCAATACTAATTATCTTCTGGTTTTTGAGTGTGGTTCTCGCGAATTGTTCTCGGTTTAATTTAAGTTTTAGGAGGGTCCGCGTGTTTTGAAGTGGATCCGGGTCGGGCGAACTCGGACTCGACTGAGTCGACTCATTTTTTTCCGAAAAAATCTTACCAAAAAATCCCTAGTTAAACCTGTTTCCAAACACCATTCCTTTGATATCAGTTTGATTTTTAGTAATTTACACATTTTTTCTCTGAAAAATTTATGACTGGAATACCCTTTGTGCTTCAGGTTTAATAGTATAGATTGGTTTATTTGTTGAACTGATTATTTGATTTATTAATTATTTTTTTTTATGAGAATTTCCGCATTGATAATTAAATTAAAAAAAAAAAATACTGGTTGTTTTATTTTGGTATCAGAGCCTATACGATTTTAGGACTGTTAGTATTAAGTGATATGGACTATGTGTTTATTGATTAATAGTGGTTTAGTCAATATTAGTCTATAATCATCCTCTCGGCCTTCCAGTATTCCGCGATGACTAAGTTGGTAGTTTTGTGGTTCGTTTTTGTGTTTTGACTAGCTGCTCATCTTTTGTACTTGGTGGAAGTGCAGAGAAATGGATGCAGCTGCTAGAGGTCGCGACAGAGGCCGTGGTAGGGGTCGGGGTGCTGAACGTGGTTTACCAGAGGCTTCAATGGAGAACGAGGTGCCAAGTGTGGCGACGGCGTCAGAGACACAGTCAGCGGGAGGTGGTGCCGGTTCAGGCGTCGGTAGTGACGCAGGGGGTGGAGCAGCTCAGGGTGGGGGCGCGGCTCTAGCTCAGGGTTATTTGATAGTGGGCAACTGACGCAGTTATTGGGACGTCTTCCGTAGGAGGTTCCACAGCAGGCTCCGGGGGCACCTCTAGCGGCCGGGGCACAGGTGGGTGCCGGTTTTGTTGAGCAGCAGGAGGCTGCGGGTTTTGCTGGGCAACATGGTGCTGCGGTTGTTGGGCATCCGCCTTATCGTGAGATGATGAGGGAGATGCAGAGGATTGGTACGCTGACGTTTGAGGGCACTGTTGTACCAGAGCAGGCCGACGAGTGGCTTCAGAGGCTGGAAAGGAGTTCTCGTGAAGAAGACTTCGTAGGGAGAGAGATTGATCAACATAATCTACATAATAATCATGTTTTTCACATTAAGCAAAGTATTTCATTATCCTAAAAAAATTCCAGAAGTGGAGAAGACAGAAATTCTAGAAGGAGTGCTAGTGATCTACCAAGATTTTAAGAAATCAATTGCAGATGAACAAGCGAAGAAAAATATTGATGTTGGTAAGCAGAAGAGAACCAACGTTTTCAAAGAGGATGATGATGTAGTTGTGTTCCTCCGTAAAAAGAGGTTTCAAGTTGTTACACATAACAATGCACAAGCAACTATGGTCAGCCTTTTAAGGAGGATGTGATTCTTTATCCAGAAAAGAACTCGAGGAATAATAAGCTCCAACATAGCAAATATGGTCCTTTCAAGGTGTTGCAGAAGATCAATGATAATATTTATGTAGTGGCTCTCCCATAGCACATGAACATTTATAATAATTTCAGTGTGGCTGACAATCATGAGTACCATGCATATGAGAATGAGATTCTTAATCTAGAAGAGAACTCGAGGTCGAGTTCTTTAGAGGTGTAGGAGACTGAAGTATTAGATATTTATGAGATTTTCACATATTTCGTTTTTCTTTAGTTATGTTTTCCTTTAAGGGTTTTGGATATTTTCTTAGGGTTTTGTTTTGCTATTTAAGCACTTTTAAGTTGTAGCCATGAGGCATATCTTATTATTCTAATTAATCAAAGCAGAGAACTTTTCTCTAATCTAGTGGATTTCCAGAGTGTTCTCTTCAAGTTCATCGTTTGTGAACTCGAATTCAATCTAGGTTTACTGCTTGCTATTCCTAGGGTTTTTCGACTGTGTCACTAACAGAACCTCCTCTATCACCATCATCTGTGAACTCCAATTGAATGTTATTCGTTAACTTTCAAACTCCACAAATACAATAAAGCTCAATCATCGTCACCTAATCAAATATAAAGAGGATTTATAAGGCTTTATATATATGCGCGCAATAGGATGTGCAAGGCTTGGTAACATCAACAAAGATAACATCATGCAACACTTTAAAAATCAAGTGATTATTTCTCAATCGTCGTCTCTGAAACATGTCAAATCAATGTAATAGGATTTATAAGGTTTTATAAAATCGACAGACAACTGAAAGTTAAAGACAATCGATAAAGCTAAATTCACATTGAGAAAGCATATTCTGGTTAATCGATGAAGCTAATTTGACATTGACAAGCATATTCTGGTTAATCGCTATTTGTAGATTCAATGTCTTTCTCCGTAAATCATCTTTTTGTCCTTGAATCACATAACAATCAATAAATCAACTAATCACATAAGAATCTACTTAAATCACGATCATATTACCCAAATTACTTACTAATCTGAGAATCTAAGAATCTAAGCTCAACTAATCAGATTTCACGACGAACTATTAGCCAATTCTATTCATAGAAGAAGATTGCCTGGTAATCTTACAAGAAGAAGGGAATGAGACGATGAGCTCTGGCGATTAATGGTGTGCTTCAACGATGAGTTCCAACGAATAATGTAATTGATCGGAACAGCGAACTCGGACGATAAGCTTTAGCGTTAGTTTTAGTTTAAGTAAGGTCAAATATGCCAATTCTCATATAAATTTGGTGTAGTTTTGAAAGAGTATTTAATAGGTGTAGTTTTGGAAAAGTTCTTTTCATGTGGTGTAGTTCTCAAAATTTTCCATGTATGTAGCTGAATTTTCTGAATTGAATTTTTAGTTTTAATATTTATCTTGTAGATTATTTATAAAAACATTAATAAAGCAATTAATAGTATATATGTCATTTATATTTACGATGCTATTTAAGTGATGCAATACACTATTTTTCTTGTAGTAATTGTATGGTTGTGTAGTTGGCACACATAACCACATATACAAGTTCATGTATCTAGACATACATTAAATTTGTGGGGATATTTGAACATGTTGTGGTGTATCTTTCTGTAACTGAAACTTTTTTCCTATAACTTTAAAATATATTTTGGGATTAAAAATCCAAAATCATCATACATATATTCCATAGCATTTCGAGATATAAAAACTTATTGAAGAAACCAGTAATGTTGAAAACAAAATTTTCTGTCTATAAACTTATTTATGACAGATTTTCTCTGAAACGTGAATTTTCTTCCTTTTTCTTTTTCTTGTAAACAGAAATATGAATCATAAAAAAAAAAAAAAAAACAGAACACAATCTCAAGACTTGGTTGGCTCATTAACCTCATCAGCTTCAGCATCTTCAATCTCACTCGCTAACTTCACCAAATCTTCAACCAGAATTTTCCCACCAAAAAAAAAAAAAAAAAAGAAAAAAAAAAATCTTCCATTAGTCAAATCGCAGTACCGATTATATAAAAAATCCGAGATAAATCAAGTTAAAGAAGCTAAGGCAATGTAAGAAGAAGAAGAATATAGAGTTGTGTGTGACCTTTATCTTTAGAAAGATTCTGAATAAGCTCTTGAATACCCTCTTTGCCTAATGTATCCTTAAGGTACATCGCAGCCGATGCAACTTCATCTGGACTCACCTTCCCATCATAATCTCTGCACAACAAACAAAAACTCCGATTAAATTATCGACATTGATTGATTTCGAATGACCAAAAGGATTGATATGATTACAGACCTATCAAGAAGACGCCAACGGTTACCAATCTTGTTATCGACATCATCAATTTCCTTCTCGAGTTTCTGGAGCATTGTCTCAACCTAAAAAGCAGAAAGATTAATTGAGATTAAGAGGAAAACTCTCCATAGTTCCAAGAAATGAATTTCGTTGTTTTATTTACCCTATCTAACAGTGCAGAGGAAGTTTTATCAGCGATTGCTTTCTGAGCACTTCGGTCACTATCTTCTCGAGCTGCTAAATAAGCTTTCCTAGCTTCTTCTTCATCGTCGGTACCACCTTTCTCTACCATGCTGTTGTATAAATCAACCTATAGATACAATTTACTCAGAACAAATCCAAAAAAAAGCAAAGACAGAATCTCAAAGGCGACGTTTAAACGGGTTTTTACCTCCTTTTTGACTAGTTTCAGGAACTCTTCACGCTCCATGCTCACAGACTAGGATCCAAGTCAAAAGAAACGATAAGCTAATTCTGAAAACCATGATGGTAAGATAAGTGAGAGGGTGGTTTAAGTCTGCATACAGATGCGGAAGCTAAAACTGCCAATGCACGGCTGAGCTCACAGAGCTGCTCATGTTTCTCGAGAGTTTTCGCATTCGCTTGCTCGTTAGCATCTTTAGCTGTAGAAGCTAGCATCTCATCCAAAGCAACATCTTTTACGGACTCTTTCATCTTTGCCATTTCCTCCTCCTCTTCTTCTTCCTCCTCCTAAATCCAATCAAATCAGAAGTAAGAAAACAGATTTTCCTGAAATTATCTCTGCATGAAAGGGGAAAATTTGCAGAACCTTGATTAATTCTTCTTGCATTTCTAGGTATTCCAGCTTCCTCTTCCTTTCCGATACAGAATCTTCCGATGACAGAGCTGTGACCCCGACTGTGTCAACAACCTCATCAGGAAGAGAGGAGAGTGTAGCTTGAACAGCCTCCTCTGGCTTGAGTTTCCCAGCCATCGAGAAAGATCTGTCAATACGCACAAGAGGACAAATGGGGCAATGTCATTTTTATTTTTGTCTGTCTATTTGTACATATGTCTACTGAGTTGCAGGACAAGCTTACCTAGAGAGAATTAAGAGTGATGATGGCACTGAGTGGTTGAGGGATAGATCAAGCCAGTCAACTAACTGCAACGAGTAATTTTTTTCAGATCAGCAATCAATTTACACCACATAAAACTTATACAAGATCACTCTTCTTGTTCACGAAGAGTATACTATGTTTACTACCAACTCCAGCGAAGACTGAATGATACAATATAAACGAGCAATAACCTGCTGTCTCATTTCTTCAACTGAACCTAATTGAAGCATTCCTCTGTATCTGCAAGCTTGGCGAAGTTCAGCTTCTGAGAGTGACTCCACACCTTCGGCCTTGATCAACTTATCATCTTTTTTAATCCTATGAAGCCCAAGAAATGGCAGTGCCCAATGATTATGTGAGAAAGCAGATGAATTAATGGGTATTATTGAAATGTGAGTCTTGTAGAGTATATTAATGCCACCGAAAACAGAGAAAATATTGTGGGGCTTATTGGCAAACATTTGAGACAAGAAAAAAATGGCAGTATCAGTGTTAAAACTTACTCCTGTAATCTTTTCCGTAGCATATAACGTAAGTATGCATCAGTTCCGAATGGGCTAATACCCATGTATTTGCACATATTTACCAATCGAGACCTGCATTTAGGAAGATAATGTATAAACAAAACAAGCCAAGACAGAAGCAGTTTTAGTATCGTAATATATACAGATTTGACTAATGTGGAACCTGTTAATGTTATCCAATGTAAGCTCATCATTGAATAGTTTTGCAAAGCCCAAAATTTCGTCATTTGAAACACCGACTCCTCTTCTTACCTGTACAATTTGAAAACAAAGCTATCAATCCATCTTGCAGAAGGAAAAGAGGGAAGTCAACTGAGAAAAAATAACAAGAAAACCGAACCTTGTTCATAAATCCGTCTAGATCTTCTGCCGTCTTTTTTATCTCTCCACTGCGTGAGGTCTGGACTTCCTTTGCCATTTCTTTAACAGTGTCTTGGAGAAACTTTGCATACTCCATTCTTGCGTTCAGCCTTCTTTTTAGTGCCTCCTGCAAAAGAAACGTTCCAAGAATTTCGGCTTCATACTTGAGAAACAGGCAAGCGTGACAGTGAGAGAAAAAAATATCAAACCAGTTCATACTTCCCAGATCAGTGTAACTTAATTAATGATTTGTGTTTATTTTAGCATTAAGAGTATCATGTGGGTTGACAAAACAAATGTATCACTTGGAAGACTAAGAATCTGAGACTTATTTGCTCTGCTCTTCCCAAATTTGTACACTAGTAAGCAATTAAGATTGAGTAGCCTAAAGAAAGATTCAACAGCCTAAACAAAGATTCACTGTCTAAATCAGTGCCAAAGAAAACAAATTCCAGCATCCAAATGTGAGACCTTGTATAAACAATTCTATTTCTTCAAGGGAAAAATAGATCTACATCAAACATGGGCTCTGTTCAAGATAATTTCAGACACTAATTGTTAAACAGTGAGATTAGTCCTAAATTAAAGTTTATACACAATCTTTTACTATTACACAATCGGGGAATCGAAAACGAAGCAATTGAATATTCTCAGCACTCTGGCAGTCCTAGGGCAGTCTGAATAGAAGTAACTGACAAAACTATATCGTTGTAATATTTGGTCTTTGCAAATATTACATAGAAGAAGGGAATATCAATAGTAGATATCTTTTCACCAAAATCGAAAAAGGCATTATATCACTGGACACTACCTACAGCATGGAAGAGGCAAAATATAGATGAAAATGTGAAAATCTAGTAAATAAATTCTCTCCTGCCCTGGTGTCAAACAGTCATGCAAAATGTACTCCAGTCGGGTTAATAAAGGATAACTAGAAACATCTCAAGACTACATGTTTCGACAACTGACTTCTCCAAGACTAGTAAACAAAAGCAATCAAATAGGTTTTAAATAATACCTCTTCTTTCATCTTATCCTGGAAAGTTGACGGTAGCATGTTTGGAAACAGCTTAAGAAACACCGGTAGCAAAAACTCCATGAATGGGACAATGATGAAAACCGCGACCGGGACTAATCTAAAAATGTCGGCAGTTGTTCGAGTGAGTTGCTGTCGTTCCCTCCTTGATAGACCCTTTCCATTAGCAAGTTTCACAAGTAGCCTCACACTGATCCTTACATCAGCCCAAAGCAACTTTGTCCCCAGCCAATAGTGTTGCAGGGTAGATTTAAATTCTTCTTTCCAGTGGCGAAGCTTCTTAGCCCAATCTTCCCTGCAGCATAGAGATCATATGTCAAACTAACAACAAACCGCATCAAATCTCTCAAAAAGCTATAACAAGAAACAAGTTTCCTGACCTGCTCATCGATGCAATAGCTCTCAAAGCAGGACCTATTCCCAGAAGAAACGACCGCACACGTTGCATAACTGATATATCAGATTTTTGTGACTCTTCCAGTTTCATCGCTTTAGCTTTGGCTTTAGCCAAACTTAACCCCTCAACTGCTTCATCACACTCCTCAGGAGAAGCTTCTTTGGTTTGTGAAGTAACCTTTTTATCATCGTCGTCTCCTTTATCAGGCTTGCTAGCCGTTGCCAAAGTAGAGCACATAGATTGTCGAACCACTCTATACCCCAAGGGATAAGCGAACTCTAACCTTCCAACTCCATTTCTAAAATTTGGAGACTGAAGTAATCTACTCGAGGCGGCGGTGGATTCTTTATTCTTGAGAAAAGAAAGCAAATTCCCATCTTTGAAATCTGGTTTCCCAGAAGAATTCGCCCCCCTGTTCTCATATCCAAACTTCCATTGCCGCTCAACGCTTGAAAGACATTGTATTGAATGAACATGTTCACTCAGAGACTGGACGAGGTCCTTCCTCCTTCGCAGAAGCGCTCTTGAAGCCATTTGCAGTGATGTTTAAGCTCTATACAGTACGAAAAAACCAGCTACAAAGCCGAATCCTATACCGGTATCTGCAAAGTGATTTGTACACAAGATAATCAAAATTATTACTCCTAAACCGAAATAAAACCGCAAGAAACAACGATTGTGAGACTGATAGATCATTCACAAAACCCACAAAAATGAATTCCATCACAAAGAGAGATTAACACCAAAATTCATAAGCATATGTGGAGAGATCCTCTTCGCATTTCATGAATACTACTAAAAATCTGAAACAGTAATCCGTGAAGACGAAATTTCAGCATGGAATTTGATTGCGATGAAACTAAGATGACAGCGAAATCCAGAAACTCATATACAATCACAAAGCNCCAAAAAAAAAAAAAAAAAAAAATGGAGAAACATCTCTAAATGTGGAGATATTTTCTTCGCACTCGATTTCACTGGTTAAAGCATTTCGTAAAACACAAGTAGAATCTGAGATATAATCCTTAAGAAACAAAAATTTCAGCATGAAATTGATCGCGACGAAAGTAAGATGATACCGAAAAGACCAGAAACTCATCGGGATGATGAAATGGAGACGATTACTTGCGACTTACATCTACAGAGAGGAAGGAGGAGAAAGGATCGATCAAGCGTGAAAGACGAAATCGGAAAAAAGTTGGAGAAAAGAGCGTCAAACTAATTGTCGTCACTGCGCTCGAGAAGGACTTTTAAGGTGTCTCTTCTGATTTTGACCGTTTTGTTTTGGTTCGGGTCGGGTCGGGTCCGGTCCGAGAATACGATACAAGTCCCTCCGCCGGGTACGGATCTCTTCTAAGAATGTTTTTTCTTTCTTTTCTTTTTTTTGACCAAAAGCTTTATTAATGCAGGAGAAAAAAGAGAAATTACAAACCCAAAGACTATAGTGTTCAGCCGAAGCCCATTAATAGATAGACCAGCAGTAATGGATCTAACATAAACCAGCCTAAAATTTACTAAGCCCAAACCAGATTAAGCCAACCAATTCTCATTGAACTAAATTAAACTGTCCGTCGACCGACACCCGCTTGGTGTCGATCAACACCTGATCACTTGGTGTCGATCGACACATATTCGACAGATCGATCCCAAAAGCGACGAATCGCACCATAAAACAGAATTTACAAATCAAGCATCACAAAACCGATAAAACTCACACAATATCACGAAGAACATCACATAAACTCATGAACAACAACCAATAACAATCCAAAATTTTCCATCTATCAATTACAGATCTACAGTCACGCACTCACCTTGATTTGGATTGAGAGAAGGGAAGAGAAGAAAAACAGCAATCAATCAACACCGAAAAGCTCCAAAAATCTCTCCAATCGCTCAAGAACACCACAAAATCGCCTTTCTCACTTCTCCAAAGTCGCTAGACGACAAAACTGAGCGGGTGCTCCTTTTTATTCCGCGACTTAGGGTTCCTAAACCCAACCCAAGCATAATCAGACAATTAGAAAAAAACCGGAAATTGATATGCGAAAATCACACTTTCTCGGTTACGGATGTTACAATTCTCCCCCGCTAAACTAGATTCGTCCTCGAATCCCAACAACACACGTCTCTCACAAGACCAAAACCCGACCTCGCAAGGCCAAACACTGAAATCCTCAACTGATCTCCGACACTCTCATTCAAATCTAAGTTCTATGCACGTTTCAAGACATTTTGCTCTTAACTCATTATCCAAACACTTATATTGGGGCCACGGCTCCCAAATAAGTCCAAACCAAAACCACTTGTATTGGAGCCACGGCATCCAAACAAGTTAGCATCTACCCAAACTGGGGCCACGGCCTCCCAGATGGCCTGCCATCACCTATACCGAAGCCACGACACTCGGATAGGCCACTCACACTGAAGCCACAGCACTTAGGTAAGTCTGTCGGAGAACACATCAATCCAGCAATGCAAAATGTAATGAGTTATTCAGGACCGCAGCCCTTAGAGAAATTCTTAAATGCCTATAAAATTCTTAAACGCCTATAACCTTAAGATTGAATTGTCTCATGACCAGAAATGGTCAACAATGGTGTAACATCCGAACAACTTTTAATAACACAGAAAAATGAGAAAAATCTCCATCCCATAAATCTCCAAAAAATGTAAATCGTTACAACGAAAACGAAATACAACAACACCAAAGCTCAAAAACTAACAAAAACAAAGCCACAAGGACGAATNCGCCTATAACCTTAAGATTGAATTGTCTCATGACCAGAAATGGTCAACAATGGTGTAACATCCGAACAACTTTTAATAACACAGAAAAATGAGAAAAATCTCCATCCCATAAATCTCCAAAAAATGTAAATCGTTACAACGAAAACGAAATACAACAACACCAAAGCTCAAAAACTAACAAAAACAAAGCCACAAGGACGAATGAAGCTCACTCCTCGACCGGCTTGTCGAACCACTTCCTGAACTTCAACTTCATCTTTGCCTCTGGCTCTCCTCCTCTGCACCACCACAAGACCACAAAACTCTCAGCAACGGTATCCTCTTGTTCCGCAGAACCTTGTCCTTCCTCTCAAGGATCCTCACAGGCACTGCCGGAACTGTCAAATCTGGCTGAAGATCCCCTGGAATCTTAGCCCTCAAAAGGGCGTAGACACTTCCTCAACATCGATACATGAAACACCTTGTGAAAGGCTCTCATAATCGGAGGTAGCTATAACCTGTACGCCAATGGTCCAACTCGCTCCACAACAGGAAACAGACCCATAAACTGCGGACTCAGCTTGTTCTCTGGTATGGATCTGTTAGGACCCCTCAACATAGCCATCTTGTGATACAATCTATCTCCAACCTGAAACTCAAGCTCTCGTCTGCGTCTATCTGCGTAACTCTTCTGTCTATACTGAGCTTTCTTCATGTTCAGCCTCACAACACGAACCTTCTATGTCGTCTCATGAACATAAGTAGCTCCATAAATGCTGTGATCCCCCACTTGGGTCCAGCACAAAGGTGTCCTACATGGCCTCCCAAACAAAGCCTCAAAAGGAGCCCTACCAATACTCGCCTAGAAGCTGCTTTTGTAAGCAAACTCAACCAAGCTCAAGTGATCTGCCCAATGACCACCCCAATCTTGCACACACATCCTCAATAGATCCTCCATGGTCTGAATAATCCTCTCTGGCTGTCCATCTGTTTGTGGATGATATGTTGTACTCATGTGCACCTGCGTGCCCATCTCTCCCTGAAATACCCTCCAAAACTCTAAGGTAAATCTCAGATCTCTATCTGACACAATACTGGCTGGCACTCCATGCAGCCTCACTATCTCATGCACATAACTCGTAGCCAAAACAGTAGCTCCATCCATCTTCTTGATGGCCAATAAATGTGCTGACTTGGTCAACCGATCAACAATGACCTAAATAGCATCATGCGTCCTCGAAGTAGGTAGTCCGACCAAGAAGTCCATCGTGATCCTGTCCCACTTCCACTCTGGAATTGGTAAGCTCTGCAAAAGACCACCCGGAACCTGATGCTCAGCCTTCACTAAGGAACATGTGTTGCACCTCGCAACCCAATCTGCCACATCTCTCTTCATCCCGACCCAATGCTAGTACTTCTTGAGGTCATATACATCTTGGTCGCTCCTGGATGAATAGAGAACTTGCTCGAATGAGCATCTCTGAGAATATGTTGCCTCAACTCCTCTACCTTGGTACACAAACCCGACAACGAACCAAGATAGTCTCGTTCTCAAAAACCTGATACTCGGAACTCGGCACATGTGACGCATCGATCAAACTCTGATCACTCTTCTGCGCCACTCTGATCCTGCTCAACAAATCTGCCTGATCAACTGCCTCTAAGCCCAAAGGCTCCTGCGAAATAGCACAAAGACGCAAAGTATTAATCTTGCCCACCAAAGTCTCAACATCCTGCTCTAAAACCGAATCACACCTCCGTCGACTCAAAGCATCTGCCACTAGGTTAACCTTTCCTGGATGATAGATAATATCCAGATCAAAATCTGCAAGAAACTCAACCCAGCGTGTCTGTGTCGCATTCAGCATCGGCTGAGTGAAGATGTGCTGTAAACTCTTGTGATCTGTGAAGATCTTCACAGACTCTCCCAAAAGATAAGATCTCCAAATCTTGAGTGCAAAGACCACCGTTCCTAACTCAAGATCATGCGTAGGGCGGTTGCGCTCACTCCCCTGCAACTGCTTCAAAGCATAGGCAATCACTCTGCCCTCCTGCATCAGCACACAACCCATACCAACTCCTGAAGCATCTGTGTAAACTACATAAGGCTTCCCCGGCTCGGGTAATGCCAAAACAGGTGTAGTAGTCAACATCTCCTTGAGCTTCCCAAAGCTCTCCTCGCACTCCGGCGACCAAACAAACGGGACATCCTTCCCATTCAACTTTGTCAT
Organism: Noccaea bulbosa; assembly: GCA_900406535.1. Taxonomy (NCBI): domain Eukaryota; kingdom Viridiplantae; phylum Streptophyta; class Magnoliopsida; order Brassicales; family Brassicaceae; genus Noccaea; species Noccaea bulbosa. The sequence continues at coordinate 13,011 of OVBJ01000778.1, read as the reverse complement.
CGGCTGAGACATACTCGCAAAGCCCTTGACGAATCTCCTGTAATAACCTGCTAAACCAATAAAACTCCTGATCTCGGTAGCACTACTCGGTCTAGGCCAATCCCTGATAGCCTCGATCTTCGCCGGATCTACAGAAACAATATGCCCGAGAAATCCCATCTCTCGCTGCTAGAAACTGCACTTGCTCAACTTAGCATACAGCTTCTACTCTCGAAGCTTCTACAGGACTAGCCTTAAGTGAACCCGATGCTCCTCAGGACTTTGGAATAAACCAATATATCATTGATGAAGATGATGACGAACACATCAAAATACTCCCTGAACACGTCGTTCATCAACCTCTTAAAATTTGCTGGCGCATTCGTCAAACCAAAAGGCATGACCACAAACTAAAAATGCCCATATCTCGTCATGAAAGCTGTCTTGCGGGCATACGCATCGTCTATCGGGATCTGATGATACCCGATACTAAGTCAATCTTGGAGAACCAAGTACCACCCCTCAACTGATCTAACAGCTCATCAATCCTCGGGAGAGGGTACCGGTTCTTCACAGTGACTCGACTGAGGCCCTGTAATCAATACACAATCGGAAACACTCATCCTTCTTCTTCACAAACAGCACTGGTGCTCCCCACGGTGAAACACTCGGTCCAATGAACCCTTTGCTCAAAAGGTCCTCTAGCTGCTTCTTTAGCTCTGTCAACTCAGCTGGAGCCATCCTGTAAGATGTCTTGGATATCGGCATTGTCCCCGGCTCTAACTCAATCGTGAAAGGATCTGACCAAGAAGGTGGTAACACTGTCAACGACTGAAAAACATCCTTTAAATCCCGGACAACCTGAATATCTCCAACAACCACCTCACCACTGGACTCCGTCATAGTGATTGTCGCCATATAGGCCTCACAACTTATCTCAGTCAACTGCTCCGCCTGAATCGCCGAGATCACTAAACTCCCGGAAACACTAACCTCCCACTGTCCCGCTCAAAGACCACTCTACCCCTGTAGCAATCCAGATGAACCCAGTACTGGAATAACCAATCTATCCCCAAAATGACATCGTATAACTCCACCGGACTAATAACCAAATCCGCTGGCATCGACAGCCCCGCAATCTGAATATTGACGCCTCTAGTACGGCCCGAAGTAGCCAAAACACCGCCTCCAGCCACCTTGACCATGCCCGAACGCTCACCTGCGCTGCTCCGGATACCTCTACTCTGGGCACACCCCGGAGTAATAAAGCAGTTAGATGCTTCCAATTCAAACAAAACGTGTGACTCGACGCCACCTACTAACAAGGTCCCTACACATTCAAGACTATGAGACCTTTCTAACACTATCACAGGCAAAATATCCAGAACAAATAACAACCAATATTTTAAACATTTAAGGAATTACGAAGTCTGTGTCGATAAGTTTACCTGTGATCTGCCCGGCCGAACTCGTCTGGCCTGACTCCACCAAAGAGTATCCTCGCGGCGCAGCACCAACCTGACCCGCTGCCTGCATTGCCGCAATCTGGCTCACTGGTCGGGCCGCTAACGGGTGAATCGCCGCAACTGTCAAGCCCTGCAACTTGGGACACATCGGCCTGAGATATCCCGGCTCTCCACACTGGAAACACACTCTAGTTTCCCGAGACACCTCCTTCTTGGGACATCTAGACACACTGTGCTCCATGCTCCCACACCGTAACACAAACCACGCGGAAACCGCTAACTCCCGAAGCCTCCTCCCGACTCCTCTTCTGGCTCTGCCCAGGCTTGCCGCCCTTGCCAGAACCAGAACCGAAGCCCGAACCTCGGCGCTGCTGTGGTTGTTGCTGTTGGCCCCTAGACTGGGTAGCAGGAACAATCGCAGACGACACCGCCACCGGACCGATCTGCTCACGCTTATCGTCCTCAATCAAAGCCGCAAACTCAACTAAGTTCGCTCTCGAGGCGTACGTGCGACCTCAACACTGCTGCCGGATACTCGAACAAATCCCCTGAAGGAACCTCTGAAGTATCTCGCTCTCACCACATGCACCAACACCAGCATGTACAACTAGCCTGCTAAACTCCGCTGCGTACTCGCGCACCGAACGGTCACCCTGGGTCAAAGACGTGAACCGCAACAGAAACCGGTCCCGAGCCTCCTACGGAAAGTACTGGCCGTCGAACTCCGTTATGAAGTCACCCCACGTCCAGACTGCTCTCCTCTCCGCTATGGCCCGCCACCACAAATGTGCATCCCCACTCAGATAGTGGATAGCTATCTCCACCTGGTACTGCACTGGACACCTGATCGACTGGAAGTTCCGCTCCACTCTCGACCTCCACTCGTCGGCCTGCTCCGGACCGACACCGCCCTCAAAATAAGGCGTACCAATCCTCTGCATCTCCTTCATCATCTCGGGATAAGGTGGATGCCCCACAACTGCAGCACCATGCTGCCCAGCAAAACCCGCAGCACCCTGCTGCCTAACAAAACTAGCACCCTGCTATGCCCCTGCCACCGAAGGAACACCCGGCGCTTGTTCTGGAGCTGCCTGCGGAAGACGTACCAAAATCTGCGTTAGGATCCCATAAACTGGTCACCCAGACCCGAAACGGGAACAGCACCCGCACCCGAGCCCGCCCCGACTCTCGCGCCTAAACCAGCACTCACGCTGGCTCACCTGCCAAAGGAACTGACTGGGTCACCGACGCAGTCGTGACACTCAGTGGTGCACTCCCGTCTGACTCCGCCTTCTCTCCACGACCACGACCCCGGCCTCTACGGCCTCTAGCTTGCCACACCTCTGCCACCCCGGGCGGCTGCTCTGTCCCCACGAGAGGCTAGATCGTCACCACGGCCACCGACGCGACCTCGGCCTCTGCCACCGTGTCTTCTAGCAACTCCGTCTGTCTCACTAAAAACGGAAAAGTGGTGAGATACAAAAACAAAACCAACAACACAAACACAAAACTTACCGCGGAATCTACCGAAGCCCGAAGAGGATGATACTAAAACTATCAACCTAGCACATCCTAGAACCGTCTAGGCTCTGATACCAAAATGAAACCACCAACACTTTTCTTTTTGAAGCTTAAACAATTCTAGCGGAAGTCTTAAAACCAATTAAATAAATAAATTAAATCAAACAATATCATTCAGCGGAAGCAAATAATTCTAACAACTGAAATGAATTCAAATAATTCATAAAGCACATAAACCCTATCATCCTCTTCATCGGGCTCGATTCCGCGATCACACGTTTCCTTTACCTGCATCACATGGTAAAAAGAGATGCGTGAGTATTTCATAAATACCCAGTGAGACGATCATCCTGTCTACATGTCATTTACGTAATTTCTAGACCATTTTAAGTCTTTTAAATAATTTCCACAATTTAGTAATTATTTTCCATAATTAAGTACCTCCGAATAATTGTTAAATAATTCTCAAAATTAAATAATAATATTAGTTAATTATTAAATCCGAAATAATTAATTAAACCAACTAAATCCATCAAACCAGATTAAACAAACCAATTTCCAATTCTCATTGAATTAAATTAAACCGACTGTTAACCGGCCTTTGTCGACTGACACCCGCTTGGTGTCGATCGACACCTGACCACTTGGTGTCGACCGACACCACACGTCAATCCCAAAAGCGATGAATCGCACCATAAACATAGAATTTATAAATCAAACATCACAAAACCGATCAAACTCACACAGTATCACGAAGAACATCACATAAACTCAAGAACAACAACCAATAACATTCCAAAATTTCTCATCTATCAATTACGGACCTACAGTCACGCACTCACCTTGATTTGGATTGAGGGAAGGGAAGAGAGGAAGAACAGCAATCAATCAACACCCAAAAGCTCCAAAAATCTCTCCAATCGCTCAAGAACACCACCAAATCGCCTTTCTCACTTCTCCAAAGTCGATAGACGACAAAACTGAGCGGCTGCTCCTTTTGATTCCGCGACTTAGAGTTCCCAAACCCAACCCAAGCATAACTGGACAATTAGAAACAAACCGAAAATTGAATTCACGAGCTGGTGTCGCTCGAAACCAAGCGAAAATCACACTTTCTCGATTACGGATGTTACAAATACTTCGCACACCTCTGCTTTCCATCGCCCTTCGAGTCAACACCTCATTTTTCCGTATTGTAATCCGCTCTGACACATGTTCTTTAATTCCTGCAAAATTCACTGGTGATGTGGACGTGAATAATTTGTCGAAATAGCCGATCGCTACCTTTTCAACCTCCTTCTCTCTATCTACCCATACATTAACATCATTATGAAGCCCAACGATCCTGTTAACTGCTCTCTGCTGTTTTGTTGAGGCACGAAAAACTTTCGTATTTAAATCCCCATCGTTTAACCACATATTTTGACTTTTCTGTTTCCAAAATTGTTCATCGTCCCTATATGCTTCCTTTAGCTTGTTTGTTATGTCGGTGAGATCTTCTTGAGTACTGTCGTCATCATTTAGTATCTCCTCCAATGCACGTTGTACTTCCGCTATTTTTTTCCTTTCCATATGGTTGATTATGCTTCCTCCAAACAAAGATCTCGTTTCGACAATTATAGATCCTCTCAACCATATTCGGAGCTGCATCTCCCCTGGTGTTATTCCACCCCTTATCAGTGGATTCTAGTAAACCCTCCTGACCAATCCACCGTTTATCAAACCGAAATTGTTTTCGCCGTTTTGTTACTTTTGCATCCAGAGTAACCAAAATAGGCCTATGGTCAGAGCCAATCATTGCTAAATATTCGACATGAGAGACCAGAAATAAATCATGCCACTCTTCCGTTGCTAATGCTCTGTCTAAACGATATCTCACTATTTACCCCCTTCTCCTTCCCCTCCTTGAAAGGGTATTTCCGTAGCTCGGAAAATCCACAAGACCACAATCACTTATCATCAAATTAAAAGGAATAAAGGATGATGCTTGACGCAAAGCACCCCCTTGCTTCTCATGATTTCCTGTAATTTCGTTAAAATCACCTATAAGAAACCATGGCTCCGTTCTTCTTTTTCCAATTCTTGTAATGCGTTCCCAAACATGGTCATGCAGTTTAACCACCGGATCACCATAAACGAAAGACATGAAAATCGTTTTCCCCTCATGTCGAGCCTCAATATCGATGATCCTTTTGTTAGAAAAAATGATGTGAACATCATAGTTATTGTTAAAAAATAGAGCCAATCCACCACTCGCACCACATGGTTCTACTGTAAACAACTTGTCATAGCCAAAATGAAATTGAAATTGCTGAACGAAATTAAATCTTTGTTTTGTTTCAGAGAGAAATAAGAACTCAGGTTTAAATTTCCCCCATATTTCTCGAAGATGGCTTATCGTTAATTGGTTACCCAAACCCTGACAATTTCAACTAAAGACTCTCATTTTTAAATTGTTTTTTTTTTTTGTTTGTTTCTGGACTCCCTCCGATGATCCTCCATCCTTTGCCCACTTTACATACCCTGTTTTTCCCATAGAGTTTTTATTGCTTGAACAAGCCTCGTCATCGAGCTTCCTCCAGGACCAACCAAACAGCTTTTTCCGAGCTCCCTGTCTGCAACCGAGTTGAGAACAATAAAATACCTTTCTTCGATTATGTGTCCCGCTGAAACATAGATTAAAAATTCCCACTTCCTTAACATCATTGTGGGATACTTGTTCCAAAAACGATGACTCGAGTCTCTCTTTGGTTATAAGAGATCGGGACCAAATTGTATCCATACTACCCTTTGTAAAACCATAATAATCCTTCACTTCACTTTCTTCAAAACACCTTAGACCTTTTCCAGATAATCATCATGAGACTATGGTTCGGTGAAAACTTTGTTAAAACATCAAACCGCTCATCATAACTCCTCCCTTTTAGTTTTGTAATCTCAAACCGATAGCTTTTCTTTTCAAAACCGTCTCTTATAACCGATAAGAACTCAAGACAATCACCGCATATGAAAACAGAATCAACACCTTTAAGACCAGACCAATCAACCACCAGAGCTACCGAACATATGAGTCAAACCCAACCTTCAAGATCTCCATATTCCTCCCAATGAATCCTGATATCCTTCCACTCGTAATGCATTTGATCTCCCTGCAAATTGATTTCATCACAATCTTTCCCAAATCCTCTTAACTGTGTATTATTGTAAAACTGGCAGATTTGATAATTAAAATATAGATTTCTCTCTCCCATAACAAAAACAAATGTGAAATCATCAAAATGAATGAGAAGCAAATTACAAGCCATGTATAGTTGATGATCGTATAACTGTAATCCTCGTTCCCAAACTTGTAGGCCAAAATTTTCCTTTTGAAAATCACCTATGAAGACACAATCGTGAGATCCAATTAAAACCAAAGCCAACCCCATCAAAATCCTATAAACAAAGTCAGCGTTCAGTACGACCAAATCAAAGCCAATAAGACATCAAAAGGCAACAGAACTATGGTAAGGAGATCATCCCACTCATAGTTGTTGGCCGGTTCAAAATATGGAGAGACCATAATCTGATTAGATCGACTAAGATCTTCATGAACCAGACCGTAACCTCCCCCATTCTCCATTTCTCAAGCTAAGAAAAAACAGCACAAAGCAATAAACCTTATAAAACCCAAATATTGAAAACAAAAAAAACATAAATCAATCCAAGGAAACAAAAAAACCGAAAATCAATAAAATGATAATCGCAAGTGTAAAAGGATATTTCAGTAAAAGTTTGTCGATTTCCATGTACACATAGTACAGTGGCGATTCTACATACATCAGCATGGGGGCAGTTGCCACCAGTCAAATTTTGATTTTTTCATGTTAATTACTTAATATATTTCAAATCATTCTCTACTACTTCCGAGTTGAGAACAATAAAATCGCCACTGAGAAAGTATACTACTTCAACAGAAGGCGTTCTACAAACCTTTCACGACAATATCCCGCCTATTCACAATTGAAGAAACAACATTAGGCGAATTTAGCAAAATCAAAGAAGAAATTACGACGATCTCAAGTGCAGAATCCCACACTGACTTCCTTCAGAAATGCAACAATCCACTATGGCTGAATTCTGACTTCTTTGTCAGGCTACCTTTCAAAGAAAACGTTCACACCACTCCAACAAAGGCAAGCCATTCTGGAATTCCACCTACTCTACTCCAACAAGCCAACGAAGAATGTGATCTATTGGTGAGTCAAGGAATCATCTCGTCAACACATTCACCATGGGCATGCAAAGCATTCTATGTCAACAACAGTGCAGAACAAGCACGGGGAAAACTCAGACTAGTCATCAACTACAAACCCTTGAACCAGTACCTTCAAGATGTCAAGTTCCTGTTACCTAATAAGAAGGCTCTCCTCCAACACCTCGAAGGAGCAACACTATTTTCCAAGTTCGACCTCAAATCCGGATTCTGGCAGATTGGAGTCCATCCCGACGAAAGATTCAAGACGGCGTTCTGTTTACCAAATCGACATCTACAATGGAATGTCTTGCCCTTCGGACTGAAGACGGCGCCATCACTATTCCAGCAGGCGATGCTACGAATATTCAAACCTCTTCTCCACACGGCCCTTATATACATCGACGACATTCTACTGTTCTCCTCCAATGTTCAAGAACACATTCAGGCCCTCAAACAATTCCAAGCCATCATCAAGAAATATGGACTTATGCTCTCAGCCCGCAAGATGATCATAGCCCAGCCCAATATCGACTTCCTCGGAATGCAAATCACAAATGGACGGATAACTCCGCAGTCACATCTAGCTACAGATCTTCTTGACTTTCCTGACGAGAATCCCACAAAACGACAAGTTCAACAGTTCCTTGGAGTAATCAACTATGTCAGCGAATTTATTCCGCAACTTTCGCAACTGACAAGACCCCCACAGAAGATGCTGTCGAAGAATCCACCACTATGGACAACACAACAAACCGAAGCGGTCAAAAGGCTAAAGCTGGAAATACAGAAGCTACCTACTCTACAGATTCCCTCTTCAGGAACACGAATCTTGCAGACCGATGCAAGTGACAAATATTGGGGAGCAATATTATTTGAAGAGATAAGTGAAAAACGTCAAATCTATGGATACAAAAGTGGACGGTTCAAAGATTCTGAAATGCATTATCACTCCACGTTCAAAGAAATCCTCGCCGTTAAGAAAGCAATCGAGAAGTTCGAGTTCTATCTGATAGGACATAAATTTCGCATCGAGATGGATATGTCTTCTTTTCCCAAGATGTTACAATTCAAGCAGAAGATGGTCCCGCACAGCAATTATTACGATGGAGCGAATGGTTTTCAATGTACGATTTTGAATCCTTCTATTTAAAGGGCAAGAATAATACCTTAGCAGACATGCTCAGCCGAAACCCACTCAAAGACGTTCACGGAGTCTATCTAATGGCAAGTTCTTCTAAACCCACAACACGCTTCTTTGACTTCGACACCAACATACCCGGCGATGCCCATGAACTGATCGGAAGAAACACCCTACGCGAACATCTTAACCGAAAGATATTCGGGTATCAGTCCACCATCCTGTCACGATACGGCCCCAACTATCACTACATTGCACCAATGGGTATTCACCCTGATTTTCCTTTTGCCCACCTCTACAAAATCGAGAATTCCAACATGCCAGAAGAAGTTCTCTGTTTCCTCTGGTACCTATGCTCCGTCTACACCGTTGGCATCACTTTTGACATTGTGTGGCTTTATCAATACATCAACTCCCTGCACGAACGAACCTGTCTCTCCACATTTCTCACGTGGTTTACCTCGCTGCCCAGCTGGATCGGAAAACTTTGACGATCAGCGAAGGCAACAAACTTAACGTTCAAAAAACTGAAGGGCAACGGAAACCAAGGAAGCATCAATCCCTTCTTCAACCCTCACACAGTGTACTTCTTTCACAGGCCCGTTCCAGTCAACGTCAAGTCAAACAAGCTACATGCTCTGCCTACCCTCATCCATCACCAAGATTACAACCGAGGTTTACGTCCTGACTTCAACCTCCACCACACCAAGCCTTATGAAGATTTCCAAACACATGCATTCCGCCTCAACAACGCCAGACAGACATTCCATATCCCGTTTAATCCTAACTGGTACTACTATCCTGTAAACTACCAGATGACCCTCGATGAAGATGTCATGTTCTTCGCAGCCAAACAAGAGCAAATGGTCACAACCCCTCCTAAAGCGACAAAGGCGATAAAGCGCAACGTTTCCAACTTAAATACTCAGACGATCATAAAGCAAGAACCGGTCAGTCCTAAACCAGTGCCGCATGACAGCGACGTCCTGCAAGAATACTTTCAGGATGCACAACTGCCAGACGACTCAATGAACATCGACGAAATTGGAAGAAGATCAACATCGACGTGAACACAAAATCAGAAGACGACTTCGACGACTTCGAAGAACCATAATACAAATGCACAGGAGAGGAATATGGATGCTGCGACGAACACATCCTTGAGTTCGAGATGGATCACTAAAGAGAAGTAAGAGAAGTAACCCTATACCTAATTACTTCTCCCTCTAAAATAAATAAAGTTTCAATATGTATAATTATGACGTATGTGTAAATAAGCGCATATGTAAGCGCTCCAATAAATGTAAATGCAAAGTCAATGCGTAATTATGGAGGAATGACGTAAGCGCATATGTAAGCGCCTCATTCCCTCCCTATATATATGTGTGTACCCCCTTTGTAAGAAAGACATCATTTTCTGAATAAAAACCTCTCTCTAGTTTCTCTCTCTAATGTCTCTCTAAATTCCTTAGTTCTCCGGAGCCTTAGAGCTTCATCATAAGCTCTGGTTTCTTTCAAACATCCAAACCCACCGATCTGCTCCAAGTAGTAGATTGGGTTTCTAAGTTTGTCAATACGGTTCTAGTCAATACGACTTCGAGGTGTGGTTGTTCCTAACAGTTGGTTGAGCGGTTTAGAGGCCAGGAGTGCCCATGTTAAGCTCCGTAATACCTGGATCACCACCTTTGAATGTCCAGACGGAACAATTGTATACCTGTTCAAAGATGAAGACGGACACCAGTACTTTAACCTATGTTCCTGTACTGCCTGCCTTGACGTAGAATGCTTTGCATGCCCATGGTGAATGTGTTGACGAGACTATTCCTTGACTCACCAATTGATCACATTCTTCGTTGGCTTGTTGGAGTAGAGTAGATGGCATTCCAGCATGGCTTGCCTTTGTTGGAGTGGTGTGAACGTTTTCTTTGAAAGGTAGCCTAACAAAGAAGTCAGAATTCAGCCATAGTGGATTGTTGCATTTCTGAAGGAAGTCAGTGTGTCTTCGTTGGCTTGTTGGAGTAGAGTAGGTGGCATTCCAGCATGGCTTGCCTTTGTTGGAGTGGTGTGATCGTTTTCTTTGAAAGGTAGCCTGACAAAGAAGTCAGAATTCAGCCATAGTGGATTGTTGCATTTCTGAAGGAAGTTAGTGTGGGATTCTGCACATGAGATCGTCGTGATTTCTTCCTTGATTTTGCTGAATTCGCCTAATGTTGTTTCTTCAATTGTGAATAGGCGGGATATTGTCGTGAAAGGTTTGTAGAACGCCTTCCATCTAAAGCCTCGTGCTTCAAGAGAAATGTCAAATTTTTTCTTCAATGCAGTGTAAGTATCCCATCCCATAACTAGATCTTTTCCTGGTGCTGATGAACCGAGAACTTCAGTCGTGATTTGACAGCCTGGGAAGAACTCGATGGTAATAGGTTTTGACTTGAGTTTGACTGATAGAGAGCCTGCGTTTGCAACGCGGAAGTCTTGATGGTGCGGCAGCCACATAGATGCAGGGAGAATTTTCGGGTTCATGATTGATGAATGAGCTCCTGTATCGATAAACGCAATAGCATCAACAGGTTCTTCTCGTCGTGCTGGATCGAAGATTGTGACAGGTAACTGAGGGATTTGCACCTCATCTTGTTTTGGCATTTGGGTTATCTTGAAACAGTAGTCTTCCTCGTCTTCGTTATCCGAGGAATCAGAGGAATACTCGTAATCCGAGTAACCACATAGAGCATCTTTATCATCACTATCATATGATAGTACTGATTCAAGATCATGGTTGTCAATATCGATGTTTGGCGCGATGCTGGAGATTGAGTTGATGAGATACTGTTTCTTCTTCTTGGAGTTATTAGGGCAGTTCTTCGCGTAATGGCCTTCTTTGTGACAGAGGAAGCACTTCGTGGTTTTCCCGAAGCTATGTTTCTTTCGGAAGAAACGTTTGCGCCTGAAGTTGTTGAATCGTCGCTGGAATGGCCGTTTGAAATGTCGATGTTTTTTGCGAGAGTCACATGAACAACTCTTTTTTTATTTCACATGAACAACTCTTTTTTGATTTTGAAAACTTAATGGATAGATCCAGTCGAGCACATATCTTCGTGAGGTGCTTCGACTTGTCCATGAATTCTGTCCAGAATTCCTTGTGCTTGCAGAGTTTATCAAGTGTCCTGAAGACGTATTGTTGGATCTGGCCAACAGAAATTTCTTCAACCGTCTGACTTTGATCTCTGATGTATAGCTTAGTTTGCTGGCTGAGGTACTCGTCAATTGAAGAAAGATAGACTTGCTTCAAACTTGGGTTGTTGAGACCGTTGAGCGCGTAGTATCGTTTCGTCTGTCGTTCAAAGTGTTTTGCCAAATCTTTTTTCTTCATCGAGCAACATTTTGCTGTGAAGAATTCTTCTTGCAGCTGCTCCTTAAGATGAGTTGGTGTACCAATGAATTCTCTGTGGATTTCACCTAAGAGCGCCGGTATCGTTGTTTGATAGACTTGCTGCTGTCAGTATTCGCCAAGGGAATTCCACAATTCTTTGAGTGCTCCAGATAGTCTTGCAGTGAACAGCTGAATAACGAGATCCAATGGTGATGTTAAAGCTTCTGAGGTCATCCATGCATTGAATTCGTCGAGGGGATCATTCCATTTATCAAACGGAATGTCATCAAACGTGAATATCATAATTTTTGAAGAGAACTGTTTGGGCGGTATGTCTGGGTGATGGGGTTGTGTGTAATGCATATCTTCATCGCTTGAATAGACTTCGTTGATGTTAGGTTCTCGTTTTGGAGTTCTAGAATGATCTCCTATTGCAAACTGCTTCGGAATGGATTCGACCTCTGAACTATCACTGGCACTTGTGGAGGTATCGGAATTTGATTCAGAGAAGTGACAGATTTGAGCGACTGGCCTGGCAGGATAGTTGTTTGCGATTGTTTTGTGGCGGTTGCTGTTTCATCAGTAGTTTTGCCAAGGGAGTCAATGAGGTTGTTCAAAGAGAACTCGATGATGCCGATGTCTTTGCCTTTATTTTTGTCATTTGCTTCGTCAGCGGATTCATGACTTGAGGATGAGGTAAGAGTTGGCTTCTTGGTAGGACTAGCCAGGAAGTCTGAGTCTTTATGCCTCCGTGGCCTCGCTCGTGACGTATGTGCCCTGAAAGTATCTGTTGATTTAAACCCCAATGAAATTTTTTTTTTTCTAGTAACTAGATGTATATAATCGCATGAGCTATTTTTCTTTGGAGAACAATGTCAACTGATAGTGGTCAAAAGCATAATTATTTGAAACATAATATGTCTTGCACTAAGACATTTTGTGTTGAGTGTAGATAATCAACCACTAAATTATATGATTAGTACCTTATGAAGACGAAAAATTTGTTATCTGAATATTTTCTAATCAAAATTTACAAAAGTCATCACATAAATTGCTGCTAGACTGTCTCATGTGACAAACACGTTGAGGATGTTTTTCAGTCACTGAAGGGGTTGCCANGAGGACTGATGAGTTGTTAGATCAGTTGAGGGGTGCTACTTGGTTCTCCAAGATCGACTTGGCATCGGGTTATCATCAGATACCTATAGATGAGGCGGATATTCGCAAGACGGCGTTCAGAACGAGGTATGGGTATTTCGAGTTTGCAGTCATGCCTTTTGGTTTGACTAATGCACCAGCGGCA
>OVBJ01000777.1:0-42227 GCA_900406535.1 Noccaea bulbosa | reverse complement strand
CTGCCTCTCTCTGGAACTTGGTTTCTCGAAAAGTGAGCTTTCTCACGCGGCTAGAGAGTTTTGTTCACGATTTAAGGCTTCCAAACCCTTAACCGAACCCAAATCAGCCCATTTAAATCGAACCGGCCGATTTTCCTGAAGCTGGTGTCGATCGACACCACTCCTTGGTGTCAGTCGACACCCTTCGACCAAACCAAAACCTAATTCCCAAATCGATCGACTTAAACCGGAATCGAATCCGAAAACCGGTGTCGATCGACACCACCTTTGGTGTCGATCGACACTAGCGGTTTAAGAGTTTTTCACACGTTTTCTTCAAATTGTTTGAACCTCGGACCGACTGTACAACAATCAAACAAGAACATGTACAATAAATCCTAGATTCACTCCTCAAGGATCATGTGCAATCCACTCCTGAACCCTTAATGCCGTCCGATACCATTTCTAAAACAACTTTCTGGTTCACGGATGTACATTTTCTCTCGTAACTTTTTGATGCAAAACATTATTCACCTACACGAAATCAAAGGCTTTGCGAAAGAAACAAAATTACCACTAAACCAAAAAATGTTTCCATCATGTTAAGTATCTACACACAATCGGAACAATAATAAATGACCACACACAGAATTCTAATCAAAAGGTTCCCAAGCATGAAAAACTGAACATCAGTTGCAAAATGAATTCTGCATTCATAACATTGTCCGATTAATTTGTTGATTTGATTAGGGTGTTTTGCATGATCGTATATCGTAGTTTAAAATTTTGGGTAGAGAGATATATATTAACATGCCGAAGAACCAAATTTCTTTTCTGTTTTTATTCAGTGGTAATAAATTTTGCTTCCTAACAATTGCAAATCTTTAATTTTGTGTACGGGAATAATGTTTCTCCACTATAACTATTTGCTTTTGATAATTAAATATGATAACAGAGCTTACCTATATGATCAAATCTTGGTGGATCTCTGTGAGTGTTGGACTATCCAACCAATAGCTATATAATTTTGTTTATGCAATTTGTTTCGAATTTATTGATGGTAATAATGACTAATAACTAATAATATTTGTGTCCGAATGTGCGAAAAATTGGTCAGTATTTGGAGTTGTTGTACAAAAATAATTATCCGTAGATAAGCAATCTTTGTCGGGTTTAATTTGTGTATAATCGTACCGAAACTTAATAACCGATCCGTACCGGAAGAATGACGCTTCTCGAATTAAAATTATTATAATAATCAGTTAATGATGCTTTTCTAGTTTTCTCGATCCCCAAATCAAAAGTGGATGATTTGTCAGACACTTGTCAAATCATCCACATGTCGATCCTTCCTTAATCTCAAAGAGCAACACGAATTGTATCTTCTTCTTCTCATACACAAACACAGCACGTGTATTCTCGATTTTGGCGGAAAGATAAATCCCCAATGGCAGTGATCATGAAATTGTTTCCGTTTTTGGAAGGTTTAATTCACCGGAATATGAGGTAAGCGATGACAGTGTTCTTTACTGCTTTCTGATTCGGAATCCATGCTCGAGCAGTTACAAGGTTTAGCTATTGATGGCGAAAAACGGAAATCAATATGGATTTGGATTTGATGTGAATTTTGGTGATACTGTACATGTTTTGATCTGTGTGATAATGAGGGGAATATTCATTTATTATAAAATTTTAGCAACTTATATATGAAATCTCAATTTTCAAAAGGTGCAAGCTTGATGAAGGAAGGAGTATAGTTGCTAATTGAGAGTTGGTGAAGCACAAGTCTTTTTCTCAAAAGGTTTGGTTTTTTCACCATCTTTTTCCTTGTGTGATCGATGTCACATTGCCTCTTTCTCTGCATGCAACTGTATACATTGAATTGACATTAATTAGGGAAGTACCCATATGTATCTAGATAAGTCTTCTGAATCACACTATATTGCAATGAACACAGAAAGTTGTTTTATTTCTTATGTTCGTATTTCTCCCAATTTCAGTGAACATTTTTTTATTTCTTAGAAGTCTCTTTTCCATGGTCTTAGGATTAGACTATGGAATCGATATATGTGTCTCATTTCTCCTGAACAGTTGATTTTGGTTGTCTTTTCTCTGGTTTTGTTCTGTTAAAGATCTGTTCTGTAATCATAAATATGTTTCTAGAGATCCATGGCCAACATTGTGGGTAAAGATAAACCAAAATTACAAACTGTCGTTGGTTGACGAGAGTTAATCCTTTTGGGCTGTGGTTAAATAGAGTTGCAGGCATTCTCTCTTTGTCAAGATTTTCTACAAAGTTATATAGCAACATTATTAATTATGGTATCCAAGTATTATGCGTTGACAGTCTCTATATGTGAAAGTTTATCAAGTTGTATGCACTGAATTTTACTATGCCGGTATATTTTGATTCATGATTTATGATTAAATGTTATATATACACTTGAAATACCAAATATGTTACCTTAGTAGTAATTATTGGTGTTATTAGCGTCGAGTTAACACTTTTTTCCGTGTCCCTCTCTCTTTTTTGATAAACCATATCGGCTGATCCGGTTAGCCCCGGTAGGAAGTAGGAACGCACCGAGGTGCTACAAAGTACGTGTCCCTCTCTCATTAGATGAAAAATGATAGATGCTAATGAAAACAAGTGTCTAGGTTGTATATATACCCTATCTTTAACACGTTGATATCATCGCTGAATCAGTATCTCTTCGGATTATCCCTTCAATATTCCGATCGTCGTACCAAAAGATCTCAAAGCTCTAAGAGGTTTCATTGCTATCACCCTTTCTTTCCTTTGTGTTATTTGTTATTTCTCTTTGTAAGATGTGAAAAATTGCAACATGAGTTCCTAGGACGAATTTTCGAGGTGCTTGGAGAACACCTATTGATTCGTAACTCTCTCGATTTCTTGATTTCCTGCCTTTTGATTAGTATTTGTCGTGTGATCATTTATTATGGTTCCGATTATGTGAGTGGATACTTAAAACAATTTTTGATTTAGTGGTTACTTTTTTTTTTTTTTTCCGATATTCATGTAACTATTGCTTGGATGATTCTGATTTCTTCAAAACAGTATGATTAGTTTGCAATAGTGTCTGATTAGTTTGCTTTGATTAATATATTCCTGTGACAATTACAATGGATGCTATGTTTGTGTATATGATTAGTTTGCAGTTGCGTGCTCATTTTACCTATTTCTCCCTGAGAAATGTATGTTCCTGAATCAGTTTTANAAGTTTTTTTTTTTTTTTTTTTTTTACTTTGCCTTGGAAACAGAGAAAATGGCTGAAACAAGTGGAAAGCGTGTGAAGCAAGTGAGTGCGGGCGAGGGAGAACCTGCACCGGGTATCATGACTAACGTCCTATCGCGTCTGCCCGTACAATCTATCCGGTCATACCGTACCGTAAGCAAGAACTGGTACGACTTGGTGACCAACAAGTTCTTTGCTAGGAAGCAGTTAGCTCAGTCGAGTGAGAATCCCTCATATGTTGTCTGTCCAGTCATGGATAAAAAAATGAAGGTTTATTCGATGAAACCAGGGAGTTTCAAACTTTGTTACATGAACACAATCGATCCTTCCAAGAGAAGCAAAGCTGACTACATGTACACGATAGCTTCCTTCAATGGACTTATTTGTTGTATCAATCTCCTCACTGACGACGACGACAACAAGGTAGGAAACATGTTCCGTGATCTGCAGATTTGGATAGTTAACCCTTGTATGGGGGAAACTCTTCTTCTTCCCCAAGGGACACCATCATCGTTTGCCTTTGTGCCGAATGTTGGAGTAGCTTATGTCGGGAGTGACTACAAAGTTTTCCGCATATTCTGTGCTGGTAAAGCCTTGGCGGAGTATCGTTTTGAATGTGAGGTGTATTCGTCCAGCACTGGTTCTTGGAGAAACATCGGCACCGTGCCTTGTGTTCCCATGGGTATTATTACTCCATACAAATCTGCTCATGTTTTCGTCGGAGGAAAGATCTACTGGCTGTCTTCCTTGGATGCTCCGGGTGAAATCCTCTCTGTGGATTGGGAAGGGAGATTCAATGTGATTACGTTGCCTGAGTATGATCCGAGGCTAAGAGAGGAAGACAGCATAACTGAAATGTCTCATCTGATCAATTTGCGAGGATGTCTTTCATTGGTTGTGCTACATTTAGGCTACATGGATGTGTGGGCTTGGAAGGAAGACACCAAGCCATCTGGTGAATGGGTAGTGGTATGCGTAGATTATGCCCCAATCCGTGACCTTGACCTGGTTTTCGCCATGACTTCGTTAAAGAACCAGATCCTGTTCGTGACTGAGAAACGCTGGTGTTGTTATGATGTGGATACTGGAACCTGGAACAAGAAAAGGGCCAACAAGCGTCCTGGATTATTGAATCCTACTGTGTTCCCTTTCACCGAAAGCGTTCTTCCATGTGAGTGTCATGTTTATATATATATACATTGAATGATTACAACGTTTCTTGCTTTGTTTGTTATCTAACATATTTTGATATATTGTTTCTTGAATCAGGCGATGGCAGCGTGACGCTGTAGACGGAACATTGAGAGTATCTATGTTCACAAATGGTGTTTATGTATTTCTCTTCAGGAATTTTTCATATCGTTGGTTTGTCTTTATTTTGTTGAACTTGGTTTTTTGTTTTTAAGCCTTCTTCATTGATAAGCTGTGTGTGGGTGTTTTGTCGCTGAACCAAGTCTTACTTATTTTATGTTATGAAAACATATCAGAAAACCAGAGCCTGAAAAAGGATGTGTTTGTTTATTCCTCCTAGTAAGAAGACCTTTATATACATGTCCAAGCTAGGGTAAAAAGATATTTGCCAAATGCATTAGACAATATGCACAAAAGATATATACAAAAAGATTCTAAAATATCGAATTATATATTGACAGTTTTTCTAAGATCAAACTCATAGCGATGCACAAGAATTATATTGTAAATTTTGAAAGGAAGCTAGTGATTTGGGCTCAGCAACAAATCTGCCACACTCATGACAAATGTAATATGATTATACACATCATTGTTGGCCGCAAAAACGGGTGATTTTGTATCGTCTGGATCAACTGCCAAAATCATATTGCAGAAATCTGCGGCATCACGAGCAACGCTGAGCTCGTCATCTGTTTCATCCACGTTACCTTTCTCCATCGACCTTTCTGCATTCGTTAACCCCACCACTACAGAATCTTTATAGTTTTCAGCACAACTCTTGAAGCATGGCTTTTTCGGAGAACCGATAAGAATCATCGTGTGCTCTGCCTTCCCAATGGCTATTGATAGCGTGGCCTTAGCCAGTTCTAATGCAGTCAAGGCAGAGGATGTGCGGTGATTTGAGGTTAGGGACATGATACATGCTTCTTCTAGGGACGAGAAAGACGCAGTGCCTTTACAAGCCTTTGATATCAGCGTGGAAGGAAATGGACATGTCTTTGCTTTCATTGATAAATGGCTAGGAACGTCTGGTTTTGCGATAGAAGATGCCCACCGCGAGAGAAGAAGAAAGATTACAATGTAGATTGATATGTATGCATGAGAAGCGTAAAAACAAGCCATCGTACGTATGTTCAATAAAGCTGTTTTATTTTGTTATTATGTTGAGTTATAAAGATACTAGATTGGGGTTTTCCACATATTACCTTATGATGATGTTGTCAATGGTCTGGATTTTTCCATGGTACCTTTCGTAAAATTTTAAGCAAGAAATGCTATTATTAGATTTGGATTGTTCGATCAATACGGTAAAAACTCCTGAACACTAATAAGAAAAGAGTTTATGGGAAAATGGGAAAAGAGAGATTCAGTGTCTTTCCTTGAATCAAAATTTATTGATTTTCTTTTGTCAAATAATTTGAAATTATCGATCATAAATCACTTATCAACGTTTAGAACTTTATTTTAAGCATTATTTATTGATTATTGATATGACTAATTGATTTTATTCTGCTAATACAGAAAAAAATTGCAAGCAAGAGGTTTTTGATAGCTAAATTTCAGAGAACAACAAAATTTTACAACAGAAAGGGAGTTAAAACTAAAAAAAAGCACACTAGTTTCCAGAACTAAATAGGGTCTGTCCCAAAATTAGATTTATAGGAGGTAACAAGTGAAAGAGACGAAGAGTTTCAAGATCTACGAACAATAGCAGTGGCGAAATAAGGATGATGCGTGAACTCAAACGATACCTTAAGCGAACGGTCTTGACAAAGGAGATTAACGGCAATAACATTGTGTTCCGCGACTTGCTCTATTCCCCTGACTTCAGCCAGTTTATCAGGATCGTTGGCGTAACCGACCTTTATGTCTTTGGCCATCTTTTGTGCGTCGCGGAAGCACTCATACGCAGGAAGGTACTGCAGTAGAAAGAAATCTACGTTATTACGATTCATCTGACAATGTAAATGAGATATGAGTATTAAAAAAGTTGTATAGATGAAAACTTACGTCGAGACTAGCATGAGACGTGGATTTTGAGAATGATTCATATGCATCATATTCAGGAAGCGATGCCTTCTGGAGCAGTTCAAAATGCTGAGTAAATTTCTGCAACTCGAAGAAAATGGGAAGTCCAAGTCATACAAGGGAAGGTACAAAAACTTCAGACCTATTACGAGTATGATACAGAGAAGAGACTTATACTTTACCTCATTTTCGGTATTAAAAGGTCCTTGACTCTTTAAACACATCCCTTCATTTCTCAAAGCAGCAATCATCTATTATTAGGTTACGCACAAAGTTTGGTCAGGTTGTAAAAAAGCACTTAATGACATCAATGGAAGGAGGAGCTTGAAACCAAGAGACTGAAAACAAAAGTTACCAATGTGAGCCCTTGCGTAAGGCTAGTCTGACATTGGATTAGTAATACCCATAGACTAATCCGATCTTCCCGAGCCATATCCCTAGAATACTCCTTATTCCTCTTTGCCTTGCGTTCCTCTGATCCAAAACGATACGCGTAAAGACAGACAATTATAGTATGCAGTTATGCCGAACCAGTTACTGAACAGATGGTTCATCTCCGAATCACAAGGATACAAAAAAGAGAAAAAAAAAAAAAAAAGGAACTGCGAAGGCTTACCAGTGTGAACAACAATTAAGACCCTGAGACGTGCTTTTTCATGAAGCTTCCACAGTATAATGTACATGTACCAGTATACCATACAATATTCACTTGGGGAGTAAAGATCTAGTTCAAACCCCAGCACGAGAAAGCGAAGCGCCACCCAATGAATTTGCTCCTCTATCCAACCATAAACATGATTTAAAATGAACAGAGACTTATCCTGAAAGGTACACAGATGCAAGTTAACACAATATTTTCTCTCTGCTTAAAATTTTCAGGAGAGCGACAAAAGTTGTTGGAATTTAGACTACTAGGCGTGTTTCTGCTAAAACCAATGAATAAACATGTGTCAAGTAGATTCATTAAGAAGTTTGATTAAATGAACCTGGCGTCGTTGCAACGCATAGTTACTTACCCCGTTTTTCTGAGAGCGTGATGTATCTTGCTGCATCAAATGACCAACATTAATCCCCATCTGCAAATACAGGAACATTGATGAATGAGATGTTGACAGGAAACCCCGAATCAGTATGCACACAATTTTAGGGTAAGAAATTTACCGATTGAGTCAAGTAAAGAACTATACAGTTCCAATTAAGGGACCAAAACGTTATACTCTAGTTTCAAAATCATAAATGGAATAACCTGCACGTTGAATATGCTCCAGTCGTTTAAGATTTTCCCAAGCTTGCGCCTCTGCCATGGGGTATTAGCACATAGTATTTTAAGCAGATTAATCATCAACTGCACATCAAAATGAGAACAGAGATCAAAAAGAGCTTTCTAAGTAAGAAGCAAGCTGAATATATAAATTATCTATTTGTTCTTTCCAGAATCCAACGGCTACCAAATATCAAAAACATTAAGGTCAGGCATTCTGATAAAAGTCTCCACAAAAACCAGTAACCTATTATTATAAAAAATCTGTTTTTACCTGATTCAGTTGAATTATGTACTCATTCAAGTGAAGGCCATGGTTCTTTGAGACGTCTATCGCTAGGGATCTGGCGCAAATAGTCAAAAAGGTATCACGGCCGTAAAGTTTCCCATCTTGCACAAGGAGAAGCTGTAGAACAAAAGGTAAAGGCATTATGCTAGCTTCAGTACATAATTTATTCATGAACAGTACATACATCATAACAAAAAAAGGACCAGTATCAATGCTCAACAGAAATTTACAACCAGAATCAAGCTCAACTACATGTATTAGATCTATATTTTTATGTCTTCCTAAGGAGGACAGGAGAATTTCAGGCCACTGCATATTCCCACAATCTCACTTCACCGAAGTTAAATATCTAGTCAGTAAGAAAGTAAGAGTCAACAATGTAAATAATAGAGTAAAAGGTCTGTTGGGGGAAGGAACTTTGGTTAAGAAAGGTGGTTTGTGAGGGCTGCAAATTCTCAAATCCATTTATTCTAGGTTGTTCTTTGTAGTTATATAGGAGAGTTCTACCATATTCATATTGTTCAATCACTCAGCTCTAACTCTGAAACTGAGTGCTAATTAACGCAACACCGCATAGCAAGGAAAAGGTGGAACAATAAATAAGCAATTATATTCCACTATGCAAACAAATATGCATGTTAACAGGTCTTCCATGATAGACATTATCAACTTCAGTGCAACCACAGCCAACACACACATACACAAAAAAATTGAGGTATGGGTATCCGAAAGCACATAACTGCAAGAAATTAATGTATTAAGTCATAGTAAGGCACCTGAAGATGAGCCCGAGAAACCAAATCAGGACGAGATTTGTGAAACTGAATCACAAACTGCAAGACGAAATCCAAATCGGGCTGCAATGAGAATGCACAGATCTGATCCAGATTGTGAAGAAGTTTCACAAAATAGTGGATAGCCTGGAGAATCAAAAATTGAAAAAAGGTTACAAAATAAAACTTCTCTCAGTCTTCGTCTATCTCTCTCTCTGTCTCTCTGTATATATACACACATAGTATATTATGTATATAGAGAGAATATGGAAGTCCCAACCTTTTTCCAAGAAAGAAGCTTAATAGCACGCGGTGGGGTTGGAGCTGATAATCTTTTGTTTAAAGTGGAATCAAATCCAATTGGATGACGACCTGATGCAGTTGTCCTTTCTTCTATCTCTGTATCCCCATTTTTGACAGTTTCTGATCTTAGAAATTCTGCAGACTCCAGAAGAGAATCTAGCTCTGATATGCAAGACGCTATGTGTTTCCTCGCCAATTCGTGGCCTCGTCCTTGTGGTCGTCTCATACAATTAAGAGCGTGTAGAAAATGCTGAAAGTTATTGAGAAAATGTTAAAAACAACTAGCATTGCACAAGTCTGTTACAGACACTTGAACAAAAGAAGGCTTAGGAAACAAACAGAAAAAAAAAATATGCTTCACAACTCAAAGGTCTGGCTGAGTATTTTAACCATAAATGAGGGTAAACAGGTAATTAAAGCTGCCATTTTTCCAAAATATAATCTCTGCTAGGCTTGATCATTTATGTGAGTTGCACAACTTGGAACATATGACATAAATAAACCAATGGTAATTCTGTTTGCCACTCCCCAATTTGAAGTTGGCTTGAAAAAAAAACGAACTCGATCATACTCATGTTCTGTAGTTAATCATACAGATTTACTCTAGAGATGAAATACCAAATGGAAATTTTAACTGATGATTCTAGTTTTTCTTCTTCAAAGTACCAATTTCAATCTTGCGTTCTTAGATGGGCAGCAGATCATTAAATCATACAAAGAACAGATTCAGGACTATATTGTACACCAGTTATCAAGACCTCTAAAGTTGAGAAAACCCATTATTGAACAAATAAAATGTAACAACATTTATCAGAAAGAATAAATAAAGCATGAGACCTTACGGAAACGTATCCGGCATAACAGAGCCTTGCAAAAACTCTCTTCTAAATGAGGATTAGTTTGTAGGGGTTCCAACTCTGCATCATTTAACGAAAAGAGAAAGTACCGTAAAGAGATGTTAAGTTTCATGGAAGAAAAATCAACTGAAATGATCAGCAGACTTTAATCATATATCATCACTGAGTAGAAGATTCACAGCTATCATATCTAGGCCAAAGAGGCTAATTCTAACTTGAGTAGAAGACTCACAGCTATCATATGTAGGCCAAAGAGGTTAATTCCAAGTTGGTATACGTTTAGAGTTCACGTGCACAATATTTCAATTCATGATATTGTCTCCAAATCCAAACTCACCAACATATGTGTAAACAATATATGAAAAGAAGGAAAAGACTCTTCAATCCCATCATATGAATACTCACTTCGTATCTCTATTCTGCAATTATAAGCATTCAAAATACGAAAGAAAGATATGGAAAGCAAGAAAGTACCTTCCAACAGTCTCCTTTTTGATGATGTGGACTTACAGGCACGCAGCTGGCGACAGATTGTTTCTTCGACAGCATTTAGGAGTAACAAGCCCTTAGCATCTTCATCTCCATTAAAAGGAAGACCATATGTCATAGTTAAAAGATCCTCTTCCTGTTATTGAGCAATTAACAGGTGAATCATTATGTGTAAATATTTATGAAACATCTATGAGTCAAGAGGAGAGATTCCAATGCGAAAAAATCTATAATATCATCGGTAAATTTCTCAAGCTTTTAATCTGCGTGTAGCCGTGCAACGTGCAATGGTAGAAATTATCTAGACAAATAATTCGTCCCTTCCGAAACTCATCTCAAAATTTTTTAAAAAAACAACTGCTTAAGCTAGATAAGAACTAATGAAAAGACTTCATTAGAAGAGGAAACCATAGCAAAGTGAATACTGTTTTCGTCTCTGATATCTCTAAGCAGGAAAATGTGGCTTTTAAACTAAACTGGGAACAAATCCATTTTAACACAGATAAGGTTATGGTTACTAAAACTATGAAATGTCAAAATGGGTAAGCAAATCTGTTCTTTACACCAGGAAATTTTTTTTTGTAGGCCATATGATCTAAGAAGCAAACATTGAACACAAACTAAACCATCAATGAAAATAACCTACATACAGTGTAAATTTAAACCATTTGCTTAGCACGACAAGAAGAAAAGAAGACCAAAAAGTTGTCAAAGTTAATTACTTCATTTGTACGTGCATCTGAAACTACGGAAACAACTGCCCTGCAAGTTGCTCGTATGACCCTACAATAAGAATGCAATAAAGCCTGGGAAGACGTCCTCTCAGGCCTCAGAACATATAAGCATGAAAACACAGTTTGGGCCAATGAATGACCCATGTGCCACGTTGCCTGCCAAAAGAGTACATCGATTAAAATAGTCAAGAGATCAACCAATTCAAGTAACATTTTTCTTTAAAAAAACAAAAACACAGAATGCGGATAAGCAACTCCAGGTAGAGGTATTAGCTACATAGAGTTATTTTAGCACATCTTTAATAGAGATTATTACCTCGCACACCAGGAGATGGTCCATAATGTCAATGATGCTTTCCACATTAACAGTCCTATCAGAGCTTATAGGGACCGGCGCAAAACCACTTTCAATGGCTTCATCTATAGAATAATATGCAGACACCATACCGGAATCCATCTTTGGGTCCATTATCTAGTACAAAGCAAGGACTCCATTAGAGGATAGAAAAGAGTTTTAAGTTTGCTACATCGACATCAATTAGACACCGAGTTTATGGCAACTTCACAAGCTTATGTGGAGCTAGGTGCAGTCTCGACAAACCTAAGAAACAAAGGACGGTACCTTAAGGGACACTTTCTGTAAGTTAACATATAGACGGATTTTCTACAATACTATGGCTGTAAGGAACTTTGAAATATGCAGAAACATTATTATAAGCTCGCACATGAACAGAAATAAAAACGATGCATAAGGCATAACATCTTTAGAAAGAATGGAAACACAAACTATCTTCAGTAATCCAAGCACAGTTGCGTATTAGCTCTAGAAAAGATTGAGAAGGGTAACTAACACTACCAAGCCTATTTAAGAAAATCTACAATGAAAATAATGGAAACACAAACTATCTTCAGTAAGAATACAAAACGTTGTGGAGATATAAAAACCAATAACTGGAAATCAAAATGTGTAGAACCTCCAATGCAGACATGGCAGCAAAAAGGTTGAAATTATCTCCATGAATGAGCTCGCCTTCATGAAGATCTGCAAAAAAAGAAGACATAATCAGAAAATCCACAGTATTTTGCTTGTTACACGAGACTGTAACAATGGTGAAATGATTTGCCAGTATTACTCATCTAGCTAAGAGAAAGTAAGGCAACAAAGGGTAAATGAAATTCACAGATGTGCACAAACTAGCCATGTGCTATCAACCAAAATTCTAAACCAAAAAATCAAGTGAACACATGATTCTCAGCACCCTAATCTAAAACATGATTATATACAAAATGAAAAGTTTAAAGTCTCTAAGCAGGAGAGAAAGAGAGAGAGAGAGAGTACCACTGCAGGCGGCGGAGAGGAGAGGCGACACATCGGCCCAGACGGAAGTATCACCGGAAGGGATAGAACAGTTTCTAGGCTCGTTTTGAATCGAAGACGATTCATCTTCCCTCTCTGGTTGCATCGCTGTGTCTCAGGAACAAGCCAATCTGCTATCGTAGCTTTGCTTCTCCGTAATCGAATCCTTGGGGTTGGGGTTTTGCTGCTTAATGCTATCAGTTTCGTCTTTCTCGATGTGCAGCACACTTGCTTGAGAAGGTTAGGGCAATTCCCGGGTCTGATCACCAAACTAGGCCCCAATCACCCGACCCGCCTTTCGTATTCTTTCTTAAGAAAATCAGGCAAATCCCTAAATTACAAAAAATAAGAAAAATGTTTATTAAAAAACCTATTGTTGTACCGAATTTACATACAGTAAGTGTTTCATGATGGTTGGGTCGCGAGTACTTCTTTGTCAACTTATCATTGTAATGAAAAGTTTGGACTAAGCCGGAGTCGGAACTTGTCCCCAAAACTTGACTTATCAAGAACTCACGATGCAGTTAAATTTGGTTCATAGAAGAAGCTTGGACTAAAATCGAAATCGAAATTACATAATCGATGTGAAACTGACACATAACCTATATACTTTTTTGTTGTGTTCCTTCTCAACCACAAAGATTCAGAGCATGAGATCACTTTCGAAGCATTCTCACCTCACCTAGGGAAATCCTCAAAGTGGAATCAGCTCAATCAGAGTTTAGACAAATGAGTTAATCAACTTACAAATTGGTGAGCATGAACTTGCCCGATTTGAAAATACGAGTTGTTATTGGAGGATTCCGTCCAACCCAAAGGGAATTACATCAAACTGAACCGATAGAATTTTGACTTGACTCAACAGATGCACACATCAAACTGGATGCATGTCAATACCAAGTTTGGTTTGAAAGTTATGCACACATCGACTTAGCTTATTTTGGAAAGTTTGGGAGACTTTAGTCATGTGGGTATCTACTACAATTAGAGCCTCCTAATAAGACCTCAAGATTCATTCCCCGCCATTGAATCATGTGGATTCAGTCTTAGTTACTCATACACCAAGACTTGCCATATTCGGACATATGTTCATTTAAATGGGTTCACACTACAACAACTTTTTCCCTGGATGTACGATGTACCTTGACTTCCCATGACACCATTCCTTCTCTTATTTGATCTAACCTCTCTTTAAATAAGTTAAGAAAATTCAATCGAACCCACGGTGTTAAGTAGCCAGTTTGGATCATTCGGTTTTTGAGTGTATGGCGGGTTTTAAAATTTAATAGTCAAACCTGGTTCAATGAATGTCGTTTTTTTCCCCTTTTCAACGTTGTTGTTTACGGTCACCTAATCNAAAAAAAAAAAAAAAAAAGTAAAACAAAAAAAATAACACGAAGCTTCCTCCCCGAGACAGAACACAGCGAAACTTCAAAGGTTTTTTTTGTAAGAAGATATAACGAAACTTCAAAGTTTCTACTTGATTTCTTCAATCAGATCGTTACCAAGTCCTGTGACTCCTTTAGACAAACACTTTTTATAGTCTTTCTTTGATATGCTTGTCTGAAACAGAGAAAAGTGTTTTGTTGGTTTGTCGAAATAATTGATTCAAGAATACTGTACACAGTTAAGTCAAAGCTACAAGATCGTGTTCACAGGTTCGGTCTTCCCTCTCTTAACTTTTTTTTCTGGGTTTCTCTTAATTGGTCAAAAGGTTGTTGGTACCACACAGTATTGATTTCGTTTTCTTTATTTGCTTAATGGCCTTTTTCATTCAATAATTGAGGTTTTCTTTTAGGGTTTAGGTGATGTTCGAGTTGAGTAGGAATTGAGCAAAAAGGGTTTCAAGAATTGGTTAAAGTTGGATGCTTTCTCAAGCCGAATTTTGCTTCTACAGGTTTTATCTACTGCCGATTTAGGGGGAAGAAATTGCTCATAAACTGGGTTTGTTTATGAATGGCTTCTTCAGGCTGAGCCAATTCGTTACACCAAATATGGGTGGAGATTTGAGCATCAGAAGATTGGCGATTACGGCTTTGTTTGGTTTGTTAATGTTATTGCTTCATCCAATGGAAACTTCTGCATCAGATTCCTTTGTAGGCTCGACCATTTGTCAGTCTGATCACTTAACCTACACAAAGCCTTCTTATCAACAAGGGATTTTGTTCACGATTAACGGAAATCCGGTGGACAGAGCCCGGTTTTGCGAAGCCATAAGGTTTCACAAAGCCAATGGTTGTATTCTTGGGGACTCTTTCAAAGACAACTTCTGCACAGTTCACTTTCTACTAGGTATGCTCTTTCAGAAAATGCAAATTGTTGCCTTGCATAGTTTTGTNGCTTTCATAGTTTTTTTTTTTTTTTTATGGAAAAGCTTTTTCTTTTTTTTTTTTTTTTTTTTAATGCAGGGAGAAGGTTTTTGGAAGAAAAATCTGAAGATGATTCAAGAAATAAGGAGACGGAATCTGAATATAGTCATGTTGAAGTCAGCTTGGCAGCGAGCGGGTTTCTTCTCTTTTGTTGCGCGGTGTGTTGTCCTTGCTTCCATAAGGAGAGGAAAGCAAATAGTCACGAAGTCCTACCAAAGGAATCTAACTCAGGTGACTTTAGTTTCTTGGTGGATTTTGCAGAAAAGCAAGAATTAATGTTAAGCTACGGAATCACATTTGACAATTGAGGCTTGTATATATGTTTTATGACAGTGCACCAAGTTTCGTCTTTTGAAATGGGCACTTCTTGTGATAAGATTCCACCAAGTCCATTCCGGGCACCGCCAAGCCCGTCACGGGTACCGCAAAGCCCGTCTAGATATGCTATGTCCCCGAGACCTAGTAGGATGGGACCACTGAATCTGAGCATGAGTCAGATCTCTGCAGCAACCAACAATTTCTCAGACATTAATCAAATTGGTGAAGGAGGCTTTGGGATTGTCTATAAGGGCATTCTTGAGGACGGCCAAGTGGTTGCCATTAAACGAGCCAAAAAGGTACTCCTTTGATCATTCTTTAGTTTCAGTTTTCTTGTGGGTATCAAATCGTTATTGTACATTATTCAATGTTCTTGACTTAAGCTAGTAATCGAACTTTCAAGAACATAATCACAGTCAAGTGTTTTTGAGTTCCTAGACTATAACTTCCACGCAGGAACACTTTGAGAATCTCCGGAAGGAATTCAAAAGTGAAGTTGATCTTTTGTCTAAAATCGGCCATCGGAATCTAGTAAAGCTTCTTGGTTATGTTGATAAAGGAGACGAACGACTTATCATCACCGAGTATGTCAGAAACGGTACACTCAGAGATCACTTGGATGGTAAGAACTTTTTCCACATGTTTTTGATAGAGGTAAACCTCGAGTAACTTAGTAACCGGATAGAGACAAGAACTGGTGTTCCTAAAACACGAGCTCTATATCACGAAAGCGTGAGCTTAGATTGAAGAAACAGCTCAGACTAACAATGAAAGGGATAAACTAGAACCAGAGATAATGAGATTTAGAGAATAAGTTTCTTTTAGATTTCTGAACGAATTATTGAAAGAGTTTAACAATCCTTATATAGGTTTATGAAAGATTAAGTCGGCTTATAATATGCCTTAATAGATATGTAATATTTCCTATATCATCAGTTTTCTTGAGCTTCTTCTGGCTATAAAC
Source organism: Noccaea bulbosa (assembly GCA_900406535.1). NCBI lineage: Eukaryota > Viridiplantae > Streptophyta > Magnoliopsida > Brassicales > Brassicaceae > Noccaea > Noccaea bulbosa. The sequence continues at coordinate 26,058 of OVBJ01000777.1, read as the reverse complement.
AGCAGAGGCTAACCATTTTGTATAATTGTAGGTACACGTGGAAGCATACTCAATTTCAATCAAAGGTTGGAGATTGTGATCGATGTCTGCCATGGATTGACCTATCTCCATTCTTATGCAGGTAAGAAAGAAAAAATTGTTGTATTATGGTTTTGGCCTAATCATAGAGAGAAACTTAGNTTTTTTTTTTTTTTTTTTTTTTTTTTTTTTTTTTTTTTTTTTTGTCTTTTGAAACAGAAAGACAGATAATACACCGTGACATCAAATCGTCGAACATTCTCCTAACGGATAGCATGAGAGCCAAAGTGGCAGACTTTGGTTTTGCGAGAGGCGGTCCAGCTGACGCTAACCAGACCCACATTTTGACTCAAGTGAAAGGAACGGTTGGTTATCTCGACCCAGAGTACATGAGGACGTACCAGCTCACCGCGAAAAGCGATGTTTACTCGTTCGGGATCTTGCTTGTGGAGATACTTACCGGACGTCGTCCAGTGGAGGCTAAACGACATCATGATGAGAAGATTACGGTTCGATGGGTGCGTAGTAAGCTACTTGAGGGTTTTGTTTTGTTCTCACCAGCTTACTTAAATAGACTAGGATTTTGAAGATTTTGAGGGTTTTGTTTGGCAGGCGTTCGACAAGTACAATGAAGGGAAAGTGCTTGAACTGGTGGATCCAAACGCGGCGAGGGAGCGAATAGACGAGAAGATACTAAAGAAAATGTTCAGTTTGGCGTTTCAGTGTGCTGCTCCGTCGAGAAAAGAGCGGCCGGACATGGAAGCTGTTGGGAAGCAGCTTTGGGCTATAAGATCCAGTTACCTTAGGAGGTCAATGGAATAAACAAAAAATAAATAAATTTGCTTTTCACACGTTACTACACATTTCCTTAGTCTCTGTTTGTTAGATAATCGATCATCATCATAATATTTTACCTTTTGCCATCATCAAACTACCTGTTCTTCTTTACTCCGAGAGTTTTTATTGATGTGAAATGAGATATCTGAAGATTCTGTCACAACGCAATAGACAAGTTGACTTTTGAGTTAAAGAAGTAAACTCTGTGTGCATTGTACGTCAAAATGAAATTAAACCAATTTATTCTGATTGTTGAGCCAATTTTCAATGTGAACTTCTAACGAATTGACCGAGTCAAACCAATGTCAAAAAAGAGCATTTAGTTGTAACTGTAGTCTCAACAGCAAGACAAAGATCGGAAACACGCTCCTTCAGGCAGAGGATTCGAATCTGCAAAGCAAACCAAAACTTCCGTCCAAACCAATCAATCTGCCATATTAGGTATTAGATAAACTTGTGATGTCCAAGTTTACACTATTTGGTAATACATTTTTCATAGAAAAGTAGACATTTGAACTGACCCGGGACGATATTTTTTTTATACAAACATTCATCGTATCTAAACACCTACAAACTGAATCAAGCACTAAAATACTAATCAAAGTTGGTTTCAACTCAGTTAAGAAAATCGCCACAAACCGAACAACCAAACAAAAGGAGTATCCAGGTCATACAAAATTAAAAATAAAGAATAAGTCAAGTTGTTTAAAAAAAAAACTTATGAGACAAGGAAAGATCCGAATCTTCATATCCGAAGATACCGAAACCAAATGTAGATCCGACGGCTACAAGGCAGCCTTATTTCCCTCCTTACTCCTTCACAAAACTAAACCCACTTAAAACAATAAAGACACGAAATATAAAAAGCAGAAGCAAAACTATAGGAATCCCCAAAAAAAAAAAAAGAATAATTCCAGCATCATTCCTTAAATAATTTAACTATTCAAAGCAACAACTTGGTCTTCCATTTTTTTTGTTTTCCTTTAAAAATTTAAAACAAATCGAAGAAAGTACATAAACATCACCAACCAGCCATATAAACCACAACCATCGTTCTTCTTTTTCATTCGTCAACAACAGATAGTATGATGAAAGTGGTTTCGCCTGATTCAATCACGGAGAAAGTGTTCCGACGAGTCTACAGCAATTTTAGTTTCTCGACGTCGACGGTCGAAGATGATTACAGCCATAGTCGCCTAAGATCAAGATCAGGTGATTATGGGAAGGAGAGTTTGAGGAAAAGAGAGTTTGAAGAAAAGGAAGAGATTATGGAGATGGAGCAGATGGGAGCTGAGAGGATCAAAACTGTTCTTATTCTGATGAGTGATACCGGCGGTGGCCACCGTGCCTCAGCAGAGGCCATCCGTGATGCCTTCAAGATCGAATTTGGAGATGATTACCGGGTAAATACAAATATTATCTATGACGTAATTAACTAATTATATATTTATTTCTTTCTTTCTCTTTTAGTCTTCTTCTTCTCTTTGCCTTAACTCGAACGCATTAGGTTGAGCCAATTTTATGGCTTATTGAGCCATATAAGATACAAAATTCAAGCATATTAGTAGTTTTAAAATGGGTGTTTGCCTTTTTCGGTTGTGAAGAATATAAATCATTTAATCAAGAATTTACAAATTGATGTTCTAAAAAACTAAGGTTACCACTTTTTCTACGTTTGTTACTTCAGTAGGGAATTTTAAAGCTAGTTCACCTTTTTTTATAATCACAAACTGAAAACTATAATCTAGAAATCTAGAAAAAATCTCCAATTCTTCAAGTTTCTGTTTTAGGATCCATTTTGAATTTTTTTTTTTTTTTTAGGTGTCAGTGTCACCTTAAGTTTGAAAAAAAAGTAAAGAAATTAACAAATATCTACTTGGAAAATTTGTAGCCTAGTGTTATTGTGGCGTTTGCCAGGTTGTCGGAGATCCTCGAGTGATGTCATCATTTGATGTCTTAAAACCTGTCCCACGTTTCCTGCTTATTTTGCGTTGTTAATGATTTAAAATTCGAGTTGTTTAGTTCTCTACCTTTGATATTGAATTTCTTTCTCTAGGCACTAATGTCTTTTTTAATTACAGATAATCATAAAAGACGTTTGGAAAGAATACACAGGATGGCCACTGAACGACATGGAGAGACAGTACAAGTTCATGGTGAAACATGTTGGTCTTTGGTCAGTCGCGTTTCATGGTACCTCTCCCAAATGGATCCACAGAAGTTATCTCAGTGCTCTTGCCGCTTATTATGCCAAGTACATATATGTTAACCACTTCATTTTCTCTTCTTTTTTTATATGTTCCTTTAGTTTCGCTATATTTAATTATATAATTGAGTTTAATTTTATTTTTGTGTTTACAGAGAAATAGAGACTGGTTTAATGGAGTATAAACCGGACATTATTATTAGCGTACATCCTTTAATGCAACATATACCATTGTGGGTAATGAAAAGACAAGGACTTCAAAAGAAAGTCATTTTCGTGACAGTTATCACTGATCTAAATACTTGCCACCGAACATGGTACGATGATATTTATTACTTTATACGAAAATCATTGGAAAAAAAAAAAAACAACCATAAACATTTATGTTTAACCTTATAGCTCAAAATGAAATCTTTAACTTTGATGTAACCAGGTTCCATCATGGAGTCAGCAGATGTTATTGTCCGTCCAAAGAAGTTGCAAAGAGAGCATTAGTAGACGGCCTTGGAGATTCTCAGATTCGTGTCTTTGGCTTACCTGTCCGCCCATCATTCCCTCGCACTATTATCTACAAGGTAAACTTTGTCCAAATTCATAGCACTTTATTTTTTTTTTTTTTTTTCAAACACTAATTATTATTATGTTTTGTTAGGATGAGCTGAGGAAAGAGCTTGAAATAGATTCAGATTTACCTGCTGTTCTATTAATGGGAGGCGGTGAAGGAATGGGTCCGGTTCAGAAAACAGCTCAAGCCCTCGGAGATTCTTTATATAACTCTAAAGAAAAAAATCCAATAGGACAATTGATTGTCATATGTGGCCGGAACAAAACCCTTGCTTCTGCCTTAGCAGCTCATGAATGGAAGATACCGATCAAGGTAGAAAATAAAATGTGAATTTTTTTCGTTGCTACTGAATACTCGTACGAAGTGACTAATAATAATTTATATTGGTGATGTTTATAGGTTCGTGGGTTTGAGACACAAATGGAGAAATGGATGGGTGCTTGTGATTGCATCATCACAAAGGTTAAATTTATATCTTTAAATCCTCCAACCCCTACATCTCCTTATGTTCTTTATATTATAAAAACCATAAATTTTACAAGTGTTTATGACGCCATGCAGGCCGGTCCAGGTACGATCGCAGAAGCATTGATTTGCGGACTCCCAATTATCCTCAATGACTACATTCCTGGGCAGGTACATATACATTTTTTTTTTTTTTTGCTTTACTCTATTATTAATCAGCTATCACTAATCCAAATACTAACTCGTGTGAATGTATGTAACTCTATACAGGAAAAAGGAAATGTGCCATATGTTGTGGAGAATGGGGCTGGAATTTTTACCCGGAGTCCCAAAGAAACGGCGAAAATTGTGGCTGACTGGTTCAGCAGCAATAAAGAAGAATTAAAGAAAATGTCGGAGAATGCTCTTAAGTTGGCGCAGCCTGAGGCAGTGTTCGACATTGTTAAGGATATTCATCATCTCTCCCAGCAGCAGCAACAACGTATTCAACTTTTTAGTGACTTTTCCTACTGATTAATTACTTGTTTCTTAATTAGTGTCTAGATTTTTCTCTTATTTCATGATTTTTATTTATGGTTGTATATTATTTAGTGCGTTGTCATTCTTTGGTCACTCTTTTGTAACATTTATGTATGTATATATGTCTTTTGTATTTTCAATCGTTTTGATTGTGCTTTAATTAATAACCTAACATAAGTTTAGTTTTCATAATTTGATATAACTTTTTTCTTCTTCTAACCAAACACTTCAAAAAAATTGACACTCGCCAGCTGGTTGCCAATACTGAAAAATATAGTTTACAAAATTAACACCAAAAAAATTTAATTTTCGAAATACGAGATAAACAATATGTCATTACTCATTAATGGCCTATTTCACTTCATCATCGCTCCACTAAGAACCAATTGAAATGGTGATTCTAACACTTAGTAGCTGAATCTATAAGAACCATGCTTGGTCGGATTTCTAAATTACGTAAAAGATATATACTAAACTTCGTATAATATATATTTAAAACTTTGTAAAACTCATAGATAACATATATTACTATTTTAAACTCCGCAGAACACATAGATAATGAATTATGCATATTCTAAACTACACAGACGGAAGTAGAACATGTATGTATGGTAGAAGACGTATTCTAAACGTAGAATAAATAAAAAAAGATTTAATACTATATATATTAGATTTCAGAACCATGATATCAATAAGAGGACCGACATGTATTCTTTTATTTTATTGGACAAGAGGACCAACACGTATTCAATGTCTTAAAACTTAAAAGTAGTTGAATTTAATGAGAAATCAACATATGTTAAAGTCCTCACCTGTTGCATACCAAGTATTAATTCGACAAATTTAACACTACACAAAAACTTAAAGACAAAAGAAATATTCAAAGTCTGGAGAAATTCAAATTCAAGGCTAGCTCATGGACAAGTTATTTGATTCAGGATCATTATAGCGGTTCAAGTTCAACGTAGAGTAGCCACAATTAGCTTTACAATGTGGGTTTCTATAGTTGCAAATGCTGAAATGAATCGTCGATGCAAACCTGCACTTGTTGAGACGTGTTATCATCTTCTCCAATGTATGCCAACCTCTTCAATAGGGACTTGTCACTTGGTTAGTGTTGCCTGAATTCATCACTTAGCCAATCGACCAAGGCACTAAAACATCATTTTCTCCAGAAAAAACACAGCATTACAATCAAATCTACATCCATATTTGCTTGGTCTTCGGATTTTAAAAAATCTAAAAAGATACTATAATTAATTATTCTAAAAAAATGGCGCACTCATTTTCACACTTCGTGGGCCTCTTAGCCATTGATCCGATCAGGCCTGCCTAGTCTGTCCTAAGTCGGAACAAGCCTATTAGAGAGACCATAACAAAACTTGAGTAGCAAAAACTCATTCATCCGCTTAATTCTCTCAAATCCCAAATGTTGAGAAGAAAACCAACAAAAATCCAACTCAAAATCGAAGACCGAGAAGAGCTTGAACAATCCCGCAAATCAGAACCACCACCCACTACCACCACCGCCGCTCCATCTTCCTCCTCCGTCCTCAACCTCATCGATCCTAAACACCAAAACCCTTCTTCCAAATCCGACCGAATCGGCCTCTCTTCTTCCTAAATAAACCAAATCCTCTTCCATGGAAGTCGAAGTCAAGCTCCGTCTCCTCACCGCCGCTGCTCATCTCCGTCTCACCACTCTCCTTACTCCGTTTCACCTCAAAACCCTCCACCAACGCAACCTTTTCTTCGACACACCCAAAAACGACCTCTCCCTCCGCCGCGCCGTCCTCCGTCTTCGTTTCCTCCAAAACGCGGCGGATTCGGCGGCGGCGACTGCTCCGTCGCGTTGCATCCTCTCTCTCAAGGCGAAACCAACGCTGGCTAATGGGATCAGCCGAGTGGAAGAAGACGAAGAGGAAATCGATCTGGGATTAGCCAAAGAATGTGTGGACTCGCCGTCGAAGCTATCATCCCTTGGATCTAGGGTTTTGAAAAGGGTTAAAGAGGAATATGGATTTGCAGATTTTCTAGGGTTTGTTTGTTTAGGTGGATTCGAGAATGTAAGGAATGTGTACGAGTGGAGAGGTGTGAAACTTGAGGTTGATGAGACTAAGTATGCTTTTGGAAATTGCTATGAGATCGAATGCGAGACAGAGGAACCAGAACGTGTCAAGACAATGATTGAAGAGCTTCTTACAGTGAACAAGATTGAGTTTAAGGATTCCGACATGACAAAGTTTGCTGTTTTCCGATCAGGAAAGCTCCCATGACAGATGGTTAGTCTCCCTTAATCTGTTTTCTGAGTTAGTTTGCTGTTTTCTGACTAGGAAAGCTTCCTTGACAGTGTTCCGTCTCCTCTAATATCAGTTTGTTTGTTCATTTGTTTTTTTTTATTGAATTCTCCAGTAAATGCAGAGAGTAGTTAATATTTTGAAGTCAAGCTGGGTTTTTGAAGTAATGATTTCTTATAAATCGTAGTTTAGAATGTTCCTCCGTGTAACCTTTTTGCTACTATCTGTATAGATGGGTATGAATTTTTTTAGCATTGATGTCCAGTGATTGCTTGTTTGCTTTATTGTAACTGAAGGTTCTTGAAATTGTAAAGTTTCATATTCTAATTCTATTTGTCGTTTTTCACAAGCTTTCTTAATGTCAACTGGCTTATCTTCTTCATATGGATGCATTGAACAGCATCTAACTTACTATGATGTGCATTGAATAGGTGGAGTATCCGAGATGGAAGAAGCAGTGGCTCTGATTTGAAAACTGGTTTATCGGTTTACAGATTTTGGTGACAAGCATGATCATGCAAGTTGTATCGATTACAATAAAGTTTACAATTGAATTGGATCATCTCAGTTTGCACTATTTCTTAAGGCCATGTGAATGTTTTTCTCTCCCGAGCCTGAGTTGTGAAATGGTTTCCAAACTTTTCTATTATATTGCATCGCGTTTTGTAACTGGATTTATGAAGGGACTACAAATAGACCCAGAGGTTACAGAAGTAATTTAAGACAAGGATGAAACTTTGTAATAACTAAACCTTCTTCTAAAGCTTAAAAAACTTTTTTTAACTATCATTTTATCATCGCAAAATTCAAACTTTCTGAAGACAAAAGTGTGAGTTAACGTGAACACTAGATTTGTGCGCCCATTTGGTCCTGGCCATTTTAAGTTTTGGCTTAGACAAGGACTGTCCCAGTCAAGAAACCAGGACCAAACTATTACCCTGACACAGTTTGTGTGCACGGAGATAACATAGACCAACCTCGACCACAAGCATTTCCCACCTGATAACCCACCCATATAGGCCAAAAATTTGTAGCTCAGCCAGAAACAGCCCAGTTTCAAGCCCATACGACCTATAAATTAGGTCCATCAAGGAGCCCAGACCGCCCAAGACCCGACCAGAACATGTTCAGACCGGTTTTTGAACCGGCGGCCAGTCGATGGACCTTATACCGGCCAATTAGGAAACTTGCCTTATTTAGGTCATCGAAGACAATACTTTGGAAACTTGCCTTATATGGAAGTTTAACTTCGAGTGCAAAATGTGTCTTTCCGTTCTCTAGATTTATCTTTGTTTGCTAAGTTTAGCTTCTCCTTGAACTAGAACTTCTTTGATTCTCAAACTCTTTGTGTGGCTTCCTTTTGGAATGCAGTCTGAATTCTGGAAACTTTAGGGTTCATCACCATCTGTACGTAACAAGCTTTCGACATTCAATAATTCAACCTCTTCCACATCAACACAATCTCTAAACTCTTGAGATCATTCACCTATAAGTGTGGTCACCTATAAGTGTACGTCTCTTCCGAATAAATTAGACAAATGTTTTTATTTTTTTAGGGAAAAGACAATGATGTGAGCTATAAACTCTTTTGAGAAGTGTGTCTTCCGAATAAATTAATTAGACCAATGTTTTTACTTTTTTAGGGAAAAGACAATGATATGAGCTATAAACTCTTTTGAGAAGTGTGTCTTCCGAATAAATTAATTACACCAATGTTTTTATTTTTTTAGGGAAAAGACAATGATATGAGCTATAAACTCTTTTGAGAAGTGTGAATCTATTTTCGGGTTTATGTTTTCGAGTTGTATTTGGAAGAAACAAAAAGAAAATCTATTGACACTAAAAGATGAAAAATTCTTCAGAAGAAAATCTAAAGGAATAGGGACTAATGCGCGCAGTGTCAAATAGTATCTTATCAACAACGTACCAGGTCCCAGGGAGACACTCTGGCTTTATATTATTAACTAGATGATTGCCCGCGCCTAATGCACGGGTGTATGGTAAACTTTAGTGATTTCTAATATATTGTATGATTGTGATATTCAATTAATATTTAATTCTATAGCTAATGCGCGAGAATATTGATAATATTTTTTTTTGTTTTGAAAGTAAATTATTATTCTATAGATATTTTATTTTTTAATTATTTGAATACGAATATCTGTTTTATTTTCTTATTTATTTTTATAAAATTTTCTGAACATATATAAAGCATATTGTTTTCGTTGTTGCTTAAAAATATTTTATTATTTTTAAAAAATAATAATAATAACGGATAAATATTTGGTTATTGATTTTATGAGTATTCAGTTATTTTATAATTTAAAATATTTATCTAAATTTTTTTAAAAAATGCTAAAAAAATATCCAAGAAAAATAGTCGAGAAAGCAAATAGCAATATTCATTAGATATTTGACTCAAAATATCTCCAAAACCTGATTTTAAGGTTTTCATTCAGACAATGATGTGAGCTATAAACTCTTTTGAGAAGTGTGAATCTGTTTTCGGGTTTATGTTTTCGAGTTGTATTTGGAAGAAACAAAAAGAAAATCTATTGACACTGAAAGATGAAAAATCCTTCAGAAGAAAATCTAAAGGAATAGGGACTAATGCGCGCAGTGTCAAATAGTATCTTATCAACAACGTATAATGCATCCCATCTTGATGCTCAAACTGATACATACCACCCAGGCCCCAGGGAGACACTCTGGCTTTACATTATTAATGTCGAAACAAAGTTTGTGAAACCCTTACATAATTACATTAATTAACAAGCAAACAAGACCTAAAATTTGTCGTTTCCCCTTTTTTTAGATGTTCAACAAAATCCCAAAATTAGCCAAATCAATACGTGGTCTCAACGTTGCCAAATCCAGCTAGCTGGATAGTATTGTTTCTTACTCAAGATTCTTCACAATCATTCACATCACATGTTTTTTATTTTTTACTTCTTCTATTTCTTACAATACTATTACCAAATCAATAACTTCTTCTATATATATAAACCGTTTCCTATCTCTCCTTCACATCATCCCATGGAATCAGAGATGAATATTTGAAAAGCAGATACAAAATCGAAGAAAACAAAAAATCTGAAAAATGGCAACGGCAACAAAAAAACTGGAGATAAATATGTTAAAAGCAAATATAAAAATCAAAACCAAAAAAAAAAAAATTCTAAAATCTGAAGAACATAAGAAATTGTGATGCCAAATCGGAGGAAAATCCCAAGATTAATTGATCTTATGTAGCACACGCAGAAGGGAGCTTGCCTGCAAGACAAAGTATCAAAATTGCTTACTGGATTAGTGTGCAGTGAAATTAGCTGATATTGAGTGTTGATTAGTGTGCAGTGATACTGAGTTACTTTGATTTCAAATGGGATGGATATTAAGTTAGTTTGTCACTTGTCAGTGTGTATTTTTTTTTATTTTATTTTTTTTTATTTTTTTTTTTTTCCAACCGTGATACCGGTTATTTTTGTTCTCTATTTATTTGTTAGTGTGTATTTTTACTGGTTACGGTTCTTTATTGTGTTTGTTAGGTACACATAGGCATTCAAATCGTATGGATATCTCCTCCCATTTGAATCGTATGGATATCTCCTCCTATTTATATCGTATGGACCATTTCGATATCTTCCCTCGTATCAATATTGGACCAATATTTGACCAAATCGTATGGATATCACTAGCCGTAGCCATTGGACCATCACTGATTTTTTTTCTATAAAGATAGAGATTTTTTTCTATGGTTTTCATTTATTTATGTTTTTTAAAACAATGAATATTAAATATAATAACCGATTCAAACAAATTAATATTTTTTTATTACTTTAAGCCATTTTTAATAATTTTAAAAGGTGATGTTAATCTTATGTTCAGCTACGTTCAATGCAAGAGAGACAAAATCACAATCTTATAATCGAGCTACAAGTGTGAGGGTCACAATGAAGATAGCGTTCAGCTATGTTCTGTGCTAGAGACAAAATCACAATTGCTTTTGGGTAAAATTGATTATAAAAATTATAAATCATTGGGCAAACGATTCAATTAGGCAAAAAAAAAAAAAAAAAAACCTTCAACTGACATATGAATCTGCTATTGAATTTTGCTATGGTGCTGAAGATGCTGCATGCATTGATTGGAGACGCTCGGTTATAAATTCCCTTGATGTTAACTGGAATTAGTTGAATCGACTACATGTTCCCTTGCTGATCAGCATCTCGATTAAAAAATCTAGAATATATATCACAATCTTTTGGTGAGCCATTATCCGGTGAATCAAGAGTTTAGGTTCTGTATTTCAAGTTGGATTTGATTTTATGAACTTCTTCGGAAATGAACAAAGCACACCGAACACGAAGGAAGAGTATACTTCAACATTTTAACAAAGTGCAGAGATTATTATTGAAGAAGGCACCAAGCCACCAAATGTGTTCTCGCCACTTGTAAGTAATGTAAATTAAGTAATATATTAATGTGCAGAACATTAAAACATCCAATCAAATTAAAATTAAAGTGAATGAGTAAACAATAAAATGAAAAAAAAGTTCTATCAATACACATTTAGTAATTGAGTCATCGTTTAATTATGCAACTAAACCTGTAAAATGTGTATGTGTCATCGTTTACCAAAATAAGCTGAACCAAAAGTAAAACGTAAAGACACACACAACCTGACGTAAGTATACGAACCAGGGACCAGGACCACAATACCCTAACATTTTATCAAATTTACAATTAAAAAAAAAGAGAAATATTTTGCTATATATATATTATAGCATACATAAGTCCAGCATATCACAAAGCAATGACTCTATTTCACTTCACCATATTTATCATTTCTTCCATTTTTGTAACATCATCCTCAAGCTTTATCCACCCCTTTGATCCCTTGACTGAGACCGAACTCAGACTCGTACATAACGTCATCAACAAAAGGTACTCCGTTGGTCCGAAACATAGATTCACTTACCAGTACGTAGGTCTCAACGAGCCCGATAAGTCCCTAGTCTTGTCATGGCATTCATCACGGCACCACAACGTCAAACCACCTCCACGTCAGGCGTTCGTCATTGCCCGAGAGAACGGAAAGACCCGAGAGATCGTTGTTGACTTTTCCTCTCAAGCCATTGTCTCGGACAAGATCTACGTAGGTAATGGTAACCCTATGCTCACTACGTACGAGCAGCAAGCAGCCACCGCGCTTGTTCTCAAGTTCAAGCCTTTCCGTAATTCCATGACGAGACGCGGCTTGAACATGTCGGAGGTTGTGGTAACGTCATCAACAATGGGATGGTTCGGTGAGGCGAAGACGGAAAGGCTTATAAAAACCATACCGTTTTATCTTAACGGGTCGGTGAACACGTATCTTAGACCTATTGAAGGAATGACAATAATCGTTAACCTTGACAAGATGAAGGTAACGAAGTTTAAGGACAGGTTTAAGGGTCCTCTGCCGAAGGCTAACGGAACGGAGTACCGTATCTCAAACCTTAAGCCGCCGTTTGGTCCGTCACTTCGAGACGCCATCGTTTTTCAGCCGGACGGTCCAGGGTTTAAGATCGATGGACACATTGTGAGGTAAGATAATAATTATGCTATTTATAGGGTTTAAAATATACATGAAAAATCAGCATTAAATTATTATTTTTTTGCATTAAAATGACAATTTATATTTGTTGCTCTTATTTTATTAGAGATTTTAAGTGCTCTCAAGAGTCGTCAAAAAATATATAAAATGAAAAATTTTAAACTTATATTGAAATATGGCTCACACAAAAAAAAATATGGGTCAATCCGCAAAATAAATTCGAAAGACATGCAAAAATGTTACATAGTATTAAATTTGATAGAGAGAACATTAATTATAACTGGTTTTATATGGTGGTGAATAGATGGGCCAATTGGGAGTTTCACATGTCATTCGACGTACGAGCCGGTCTCATTATCTCCCTAGCATCCATTTTCGACATTGACATGAACAAGTACCGGCAAATCCTCTACAAAGGCCATTTGTCAGAGATGTTTGTACCTTACATGGACCCAAGTGATGATTGGTACTTCATCACTTACCTTGACTGTGGTGAATTCGGCTGCGGTCAAGCTGCCGTTTCTCTTGAGCCATATACGGATTGTCCCGCAAATGCTGTCTTCATAGACAGCATCTTTGCAGGCCAAGATGGAACCCCTACAAAAAAATCAAATGTTATATGCATTTTCGAAAAATATGCGGGAGACATAATGTGGCGACATACCGAAGCTGAAGTTCCCGGCTTAGAAGTAATAAACTACATATAATAGTAAGTTAGTCATATTTTATATGATCATATAGTTACATAAAGCGTCGTTGCAGATCACAGAGGTTAGACCAGACGTAAGTCTTGTAGCCCGGACGGTGACAACCGTGGGGAATTACGACTACATAGTTGATTACGAGTTCAAACCTAGTGGTTCCATCAAAATTGAGGTAGTGTCTTTCAAAAAGTCTGCGTAGCTTATTACATGCATGATAATTAATTATTGATCCAAGAACATAATTATCTATTCCTTTCATCTTATATTGAGTATATTAAAAATCTGTCTATTATCTTTATCATGCATTGCATAATTTATCCTCTCTTATACATTGCCTATTAGCTAATGTTACCGTTTTAATGTGCCTAGGTTGGTTTAACCGGTGTATTAGAAGTTAAACCTGTGGAATATGTACACACATCGGAGATCAAAGAAGACGATATCCACGGGACAATTGTCGCAGACAACACCGTCGGAGTCAACCACGACCATTTCGTGACATTCCGTCTTGATCTTGACATTGATGGTGCAGAGAATTCCTTTATCCGTAACGAACTTGTGACCAAGAGGACTCCAAAATCTGTTAACACACCGCGAAAAAGCTACTGGACAACAAATAAAAAGACGGCGAAAACCGAGGCAGATGCTAGGGTGAAACTAGGGCAGAGACCGGAGGAGTTGGTGGTGGTTAACCCTAATCGGAAAACGAAGCATGGCAATGAGATTGGATACCGTTTACTTTCTGGCCCGGTTGCAGGTCCACTTCTTGACCAAAACGATTACCCACAGATTCGTGCAGCATTCACCAATTATAACGTGTGGATCACGCCGTATAACAAGTCCGAAGTTTGGGCTAGCGGTTTATACGCCGATCGGAGCCAAGGCGACGACACGTTAAACGTGTGGTCTCAAAGGTAATTAATTACATATATAGTTTAATTTTATTTTTTTCATGATTTGAATCGTATTACCAATTAACTTTCATTTGAAATATAATTTAATTAATCTTTAAAATTTCAATCATTATCATACGCATTAGTCTTCTTCTTTTCTACTCTAGAATACACTAATATGGCTTTTTCATCTGTTAATATGACTATAAAAGTTTTGTCAAGTTATAGATACTATATGATATATACTCAAGAGAAAAACTAATGCGTGCATTTTATTTGGTGGGGCTAATTAGATTCATTGTAATTGATCAATGTAACAGGAACAGGGAGATAGAGAAGAAAGATATAGTGATGTGGTACACCGTTGGCTTCCACCACATCCCCTGCCAAGAAGATTTTCCGACCATGCCTACTTTGGCCCGTGGCTTTGAACTCCGACCAACCAACTTTTTCGAGCAAAATCCTGTCCTCAAGACCAAACCCATTAAACTCGCAAAAGCTCCAAAATGCACTCCCAAAAACGATTAACCCACTCGCTTATCAGCCATGATTTAATCTGTATGGGAAATTGCAAGGGTTCTAAGAAATAATCATGCATATATCCATATAAATTGGACGTTATTAATAAAAGAAGTTGAGTTTTTTATCTGGCTGTTGTTAATATATATGAGTTTCGAAAGCTGGTTCATTTACTTGTACATCTCATATATATATAGTTTACTCGGCCAATCGTTGGATTTCCCATCTTAACAGCAACAGAAAAAACTGTCACGCACAGCGAAAGATCTTCCCTCTTAACACATTCATTAGGCAGATGCAAAAACAAGAAAAGAAGAGACCAACAAAGAAGATAACTAAAATCCACGACGAAAAAATCACACATGACAGTAAAGTAGAAACACAGCAAGATGAAATTTGAATAAGAAAATTAAGTCTCCCTACACTAGTTAAAGCAACAAAGAGACAAGACAATCAATCCTCTTCAACTCTTAAGCACACAATAACAACACAGCCTCCTCTTAACCTCATGTTTCATTTTCTCTTCTTAGCAGGCGGCTGGCGAACATCTTCGTCATCTTCCTCCTCATCATCTTCGTCCTCGTCGTCCTCATCATCATCGTCATCATTATCACCCTCATCATCGTCGTCGTCATCATCATCGTCGCTTCCTCCTCCTCCACCACCACCATTGGTCACTGGATCATCCTCTGGATCAGCTTCTTCCCCTTCTTCCTCCCCTGAGAAATCTTCATCATTAACATCATCATCATCGTCATCGTCGTCATCAGCGTTATCATCATCATCGTCGTCATCATCAGAGTCGCTGGCATCTTTTGCTTCCTCATCACGGCTTGCTTTCTTGAAACCCTCCTTCACAGAAAGCCTAGAAGAAAAGATAAACTTAGACCAGCTCGATATAAGAGAGGACAAAATAGGAAATGACTCACCTCTGCTCTTCAGCAATCATCCCTATAAGCAAAGATTCCGCCTGCAATTATCACACAAGAATGAATTTTTAGACTCCAAAGGTACACCAAATTAACTAACTCTTCACTGCTGGAGTCAAATTGTTTGGGTTTAAAGTTTTAAACTTGCATAAAGGAAGTTTTGATTTGTGTTTTTCACCCTATCACAACTCCAAGAACACATCTTTGCTACAGAGAGACACAACAGAAATTGGCAAAAGCCAGAGAGTAAAAGTGACCAGTTCACAGAAAGTGTAGCACTTTGACATTGTTCGAATCTGCATTCAACTTCAATTGTACAAAGACACATCTAGAACCAATTAACTCAAGTGCTTGTCCGAATTCAAACAAGTTAAGACAAAATCTTATCCCTAACACAAAACTCTTGACTATTGCAATTTTTTCATAACGGGTCAAAACAAACCTAATAAACCTTGAATCCAGGAACACAGAGTCATCTCTAGAAAGAGGGAAGTCTCAATTTAGGCATAGAAGAGGAAAAGTTAAATCTAACAGAGTACAATTACACGGCAAAGAAGAAACAGTAAGCAACCAAGTAAAAGAAAAATCTACAACTCATAAATTAAGAGAACTGTTGTATACCGCAAGGAGGAGACAAGCGAGATTCCTTCCGACGAGGATGAGAAGAGTCTCAGCGACAGAACACGCCGCTGTCTGCTGTCTCTGTGTCTCCATCGTCCCAGCGGCAACCACTTCCATATCTACTCGAAATTGAACCGAAAAGGACTCCTGTAAGAGATGAGGATTGAGGGGACAGAAAGCTTTAAACTTTAACGAAATTCTACAGAAGACGAAGAGAGAGAGAGAATAAGAGAGAGAGAATAAGAGAGAGTGAGGGAGAGGGAGGAGAGAACCTCTGAATAGCTTATGTGTCTAGATCCGGTCAAGGGTAAACCCTAGATTTTGGTCTGAGTAGGGTTTTATGTCTTTGAGGTTAGATTTGATTTTTAGACAAAGATTTTATTTCTCTGTTTAGAGATAAACGTGATTTTTTATCAGTTTTTTTTATACTTCAGTGAAAAAATTGACATAAAATGACTGTTCTACCATCACCAACACATATATGTACAGTGCAAACACAACATATTGTTTATAACAGAAAAAACATTAATGAAAACAATCACAATCAAAAGATTAATCTCATATCATCCATTACAACAGAAGATCACCAACTACTTGGCAAAACAACACAACATCTTTAATTACGGGGCCTTGTCTCGTGAAGCTTCAGGGTGCATAGCATTGTAGTCTTTTGTGTAAACCCTGTGCCTCCTCTCCCTCGCGTATATAACCCAAAACACCAAAGACAGCATCACAGCAGTAGACACAACCACAAGACCCCCATAGATCCACTTTGTGTGTCTCTTCAGTCCCGGACAATAATCCCTCTCTATATCAGTGAATGTTGACCTCACGAAGTCACACCCTCGCAGATCTGCCAAGAATGGACCGTACTTGTTCAGACCATAGCTTACGTTAAGCGCTGCAGCCATCTGTGTGTAAAGCTTTGGGGTCAGACGTCCTTGTGTGCTGCATATTCCTGATGTTCCAACTTGGCAAGTGTAGCCTTTCCACACCTGCGTAGAAACGAATCAAAACACAAACTGTACTAGTTTCAAGATATGTTCTTTGTATTCAAGGGAATCTTGGGTTTACCTCTGTGGCATTGCTCAGATGGACTTGACCGGGCTGGCACTGGTTGTCAGAGAGATCAGCGTTGAAAGGGTTACAGAGTTGGGGCATTAAGGGACCGGACTGGTTGTAATAAAGGGGTCGGACTTGAGGAGGGAAGTTCCTGTTGGCCATGCTGTTGATGGCAGAGTCAAGAAGGTTAGCCAACTGGTATGTCACAAGCTTCGTCCGAGTCAATGTTTCTCTCGCGGTTGCATTATCAACGCATGGTAGAATATCGTCTAGAGCCGTGTGAGATGTTGGGTTTTGGACCCATTGGTCCATTGCCACACATGTATCTCCAACAACGCTGAAAAAAAGTAGAAGAAATGTTTGAGAAACCCTTTGATGCAAATGAATAGACACAAATGGTGGAGAGAGGGAGGGAACAAAACTCACTTGTGTAGCACCAGAAATACACCACACAAGACGAAAGTACCAGTGACAAGAATCCAACCAAGAATCACCAACCTATCCATTGTTAAATCACAACATGAGTTATTGACATAAAAGGGAACCAATGGTGAAACGGAACATAACAATGAGACTACACTTACGTGTACACAAGGCACTGCACTCCAAAGATAGAGAGCACTGTATGAGAATAATCAGCAAGTTAAGTCCAATCGATAATAGTTGGTTAGAATTTTCTGATGCATATATAAGAAGACGACTTACAGAATCCGATAAATGCAAGAAAAAGCATCACAGCAGCGATGATGATGAGTGCAAGTCTCCTGCAACAAATAGAGAGACAAAATATGATAAGCAACAAAATGGTGAGAACAGATGGAAAAAGATAACAATATGGTCCTGGATGTTTTTACATGTTGTCCAAGACATCTTGAATCTTGTCTTGGTTCTCCATTGTTTTGGTAGAAAGAGTAGTAGCAGAGGAGTTTATCTTTCCCTGTATATCGTCAATACTCGATAAAACATTACCCGGAAGAACGCTGGACTGCACATCCACTTTCTTAGCTGCGTTGAGATAATCTGACACATTCCTGAGGCTTTCTGACGTGAAATTTGCTTGACGCACTACATAGTCTAAAGTATCTGATGTGCTAGCATGAAACTTCCCTTGGCCCGTGTAAAGGAAAACACATCCCACACTGGAATATCAAACACACAAGAATATTAAGAAAACAAGGATGAACAATAGAAGAAGATAGTAAAAGGAGCGTTGCAATTACATTGCTGCGATTGTGAACAGTATGAGGAGGATCAGGGAGAGAGCATAAGCGAGACGGGAGTAGCCGTAATGTCGATGGGAGCAGCAGCAATAGCAAAGGCAGATGAAAGACAAGCATAGCCCGAAGAACACAAACCAGACTAATGCTATAGTAATGAAAGGGGCCGCTGTATAAGCAACAGACTGCACCACAAGCAAAGAATGAGAAAGATTAGCAATGTCACAAGTATCCTCCAAAATGTTCAAGACTCGTCATAAAGATGAAAATTTTCAATCGGTTTCAATCATCTTTCAGAAGAAAAGTGATTTAATCAAGAATGCTAATCCAGTTTATCCATTAATTCATAGTAAGTATAATAACACATCTAAAGCAATTAAACTCCAGTTAGCCAGAGCTTTGGTGGTAAAGATCAAAACTTTAATTACAAAGATGAAACATTTCGATTGGTTTCAACATCTATCATCAATATAAGCAGAAAACGGATTTATTTAAGAAGGCTAATTATGAAAGCTAATCCAATTATTCCGTTGATTAATTCATAGTTAAGTAAGTATAGTTACAACTATACTCAATCAACCTCCACTTAGCCAGAACTTTCCTGGTAAAGATCAAAACTTTAATAAAAATTTAGGAATTTAAGAACCCAAGTAAAACCCAACTTGGGGAAGAAGAGAAACAGCACCCAAATTAAGGAAATATTTAGGACATTGGACCACAGAAATAAAGACTCACAGTCCAGTAATGGGTATTGCTTATGTTCCATCCACCAGTATAAAGCTTGAAATTCTCCTCAGGATCTTTTCTTTTGGTTCTCTTTGCAGCCAAAATCAGAGATGAGTTTAGTTCATTTTCCTCTGCCAAAAACCTTTCTTTTACACTTGCCCTCCATTCTTCTACACCTTCTTCTTCTTCTGCAACAATCCAAGCCAAATTGGAAAAAAAAGGACAACTTTATTTAATCGATGATTAATCAAAAAACACAAGAAAGAAGTAACTGTTGTTTGGAAGTAGATTAAAAAGATTCTCTCTTTCTTACCAGTAATCGATGTTGCAGTGGCGACAAGAAGAAATGAAAAAAGGATACACACGAATATAAACACTCTTTTAGATCTGGAACACAACATACTGTCTGGTTTTTTCCTTTTCGATTTTAGTGTTTGTTTCGTTTATCCTCTCGTTTCAGTGTTTTTATTGTGTTTATTATCGACTTGAGAATTGTGATAGAGAAACAATGGCAGACGTGTTAAGAACACGATTGATATTGAGAGAGCCCGCTTGACGCGGTTCTCATTCACTTCCTCAAATCCTCGGCCTTTTCATAATTTCCAAATCACATTTTCTTTTAATTTTATCTTTATTTAACCATTTCCGAAAGTAGTTTCAGATTCTTCTGAAAAAGATGTTCCAGCTAATTAATTACTTTTAGTATTTTATTCAATCTTTTAATACCGTATAGCGTAAATATCTATATGTGTTTTTTGAATGGTGTGTATTAAAATTACTAGAAACATAAATGAAATTTCAGGTAAATGAGTAACTACAATGAAGACAAAGAATACTCATCCTAAAAATGAAATCTACTATGAAAGTTTGTTTATAGGAAAAAAATTGTATAACTAATCGTCTTCTTAGAAATTTCAAATTTGTATGATAAAAGAAAAAGGGTGACAAAAATGTTATATTTTCTATAATATTCGAAAGCAAAACACGTTGACAGCAACAACAAAAAATAATATACACCAATAATATAGTATACAAAAGATCTTAGTTATGCCTACGCGTCGCGGGACGGATCTTTGAGAACAAAAGAGTTGTTGTTGGACGTGATAGAGATATTTTGTTCATTCGGACACAATTGTCCCTTTATTATAGAATATAGAATGTGGTAAATTATAATGGAAGTAATATCTTTAGGAATTAGGGTATATGTGCTAGATAATTGTACTGTATTCTTGAATATATTAAATAACTTTAACTGTTTTGATGGGTAAATTACTAATAACTTTGGGACAAGATTACAAATGCAACTTAAACTAGGAATTTATTTTCTTATTCCACTAAAAAGTTTTTAACAATGAACAATTTTAGAGAATACTATATATCTGCAGCTTGGTAGAAGAACCGGAGGGGTTCTCTCTTTTATTCCACTCAGTTATATTCTATTATCACTATACTGACTACTATTTGGACCCTTTTTTATAGGCAATACGATAAAATGAATTTATAAATGATTATTTTAGAGGAAAATTCACATCAAGGTTTGATGAGTTACGGCTTTACGTTATGAGCTAGCTATCAGCTACGACGTGTTCGCCATTATTTCTCTTTCGAACTTCGCTTCTTATTTTGTCTTCTACAAGAAAACAAATATAAATGTAACTGTAAGCGTTCATTTGCTGGGCGAATGGCGTAATCACACTTGGCATGTTTCATTTTCGGAAAAAAAAAAACTATACCATTTAGTATTCCTGAGACCAAATTTTCTTTCGCCACGAAATCGATATTAAATTCTTCAAGTTTGTATCCCAAAAAAAAAACCTGAAAGAGACTTGATGGTCTCGATCTGTCTCTCCTCAACAAAGAAGAAAAATTTAATCCACATGAAGCCTCGTCACATAGATCAAAGTTTCTTTATGCTTTTGGTTGTTTGGTTTTGATCAAACGCGGATGTTATATTCCCTCTTGTTGTACCTTGAGTATTTAATATAATGAATTAAACGGTGTTCAATGTTTAGTTTTGGAGGCAATGATAACTTCCCACTGTTTGTGTATCTGAATTATTTAAACTCAGATTCTCTCTCAGTAGATTAATTATAACCTGAGTTTACTGAATACAATCCATCTTTGGTGTGGATCCAGGTTACCGTGTCTGGGACATCTTGGACTTGGAGACCAGACCTAACCATTTTAAAGTGAGGATTGTATTCAGGGTTGACTAATTGATGTAGCTTTGACTTTTCCTAATTGGTGGTCCCTGATATAAACAATTGAAACACTTTTAAATCATCATTAGAGTTCATAATTGACTTCCTTGCCGGAGCAGGAAGAGATTTTTTTTTTTTTTTTTGAACGCCACTTATATTTTCAGACCATTTTTTGAGGCAATGATAACTTCCCACTGGTATACTTTCCATTTCCTAAAGTCCATTTGTTTCCTTTTTATACCTGCTAGGCTGCTATGGTATTTCTCTATACTGAGTCTGGTACCAAGAGAAGCTTCCAATAGAGACTCTTTGGGGAAGTATTTAGCTTTATAGACTTTGGCTAGGATGGACTGTGGGTTTTGCAAGATACATTAGCTTAGCTCAAGAATTGGCAAGATAACGTGATTCTACGTTTGTATCAGAAATATGCGATTATGTTGTTTTTATTGCAAAATGTGGTTCTATGATTTTGATTTTAAAAAAACGCAGTTCAAACTCTAGTTTCAACTGTAAACAAAATATTAAATTTTATTAGACACGGTTCATTTTTCAAATAAATTTTTACATACAAACTCACAAAACGAACAACATCAAGATGCTAGTAAAAAACTAACAGCTCCGTAACTATAAGAGCATAAGATGAAGGCCTTTTAACAAACAAACAAAAAAGCTATAAGAGCATAATAAGATATATTTGTATAAAACCCAAAATTAAGCAAAATATATTTGAGATCTATGTAGGCTTCAAGTTGTGAAACAGAGCAGCCCATCGTGTGTCATCATCGTCTCTTTTATGGTACTCCACATACACACTTGGGCTTGGTGGTCTTCCTTTCAAAGGCCCTGATAATCTCAGCCGTTCGTTTAAGTTTCCATCTAACTGTCCCGACACAACAGGGCTTCTGTAAGCTAATACGAGTCTTTCTTGGACGCTTCGATCCAACGGTCCAGATAGGTTCATTCTCCGGTTGCCTGCAAACGTCATTTTCTCTTGCATTCCGTGTTTTAGATCCAACGGTCCAGATTTCGCAATCCTCTTCTTCCTGACCACAGGTAATCTCTCCACTTTTAGCTCAGCATTTTCGGCATTGACTTTATTATTTCCTGAAAGTTTTTAACATTAAACATCAACATTAAACCGTACCTAAATATTGGGGCATAGTCTACAGAAACAAATTACTTTACCAGTTTCTCCTACAAAATTTAGACTTCTTGCTTCATTCATAAATGCTGTTTGGTTCTTGTACCAGAACAATATAGTATTAGTTTTGCTAACATTAATATAGCAAATCCGTTATAGCTACCAAACTCAGACTTCTTGCTTCATTTATAAATGCAGTTTGGTTCTTGTATCATAACAGTGGAGAGATAACCGATTTGCTACCAAACTCAGACTTCTTGCTTCATTTAATTTATAAATGCAGCTTTGTTGAAATTAATATAGCAAATCCGTTATATCTACAAAATTTTGAGTTCTTGCTTCATTCACATTCACTATAACTAAACGTAAACTCATAAATATAAAACCGAATAAAGTTTCTTGTCTTAAGACTGGAGATTGTTTTAAGAATGAGGATTTGTTTACCCATTTTCACCATAAAATTATAACTTTGATGTAATTCTCTGTATAGAAATATCCGGTTGCAAAAAGTCGTGAATATGTGCATTATCTTGAACTTACCCATAACACAGGCTCCACCACGGCAGTCTGGTGGCGGCGATTGCTTCTCCTTCAATGGTTCAACTACGGCGGTTCCTCCGAGGAAAAGCCACTTGTTGAAGTGATTGCCGATACTTTTGGTCGCCCTTATGACGATAGAGATGAGCTTGGCCGAGCCTGGACGACGGTGATAGCAGCCGAGTGTTTGTGTTTCTCTCTTTGAGAGCTTGAGAATCTCTAGGCGGTGTTTGGCTACAGTAATGCCAAGTCGCCGGAGAAAGTTGTGGTTGAAAAGAGCGATGTCTTCACTTCGGAGCTTCTTCTGGGCGAAGATGAGTCCGTACTCGTAGCTTAGGGTCGGGTCAAGGTCGGTTTTAGAGAGCCAAGAGAACCAGTCCATTTTGTGTGCGTGTGTCTGACTGATCTTATGTGAGTTTGGACTTTGGAGACTATATATATAACGCAATTAATGGGTTATCTTTTAGACTAAACTTCACGGTTGAGTACATACATATACAATTGTAGAATTTTTTTTTTAATGATAATATTTTACATATTTTTGGTCTCCTCAACGAAAAAAAAACTTATATACTAATCGAAAAGTATAGGGTAGCTAGCTTTGATTACTTTTGCGGGAAATAAATAGTTTGGGTGGTTATTTTATTTTTATATATGAGGGACACACATATGATGGGAGACAATTAAAGCAAAGTGTAGTGGTTGTGACTTAGAAAGACTTTTGTTTTCAAGCACTCCACTTTTCAAAGATTTTCGAAAACCTAACATGTGATATATTGAAATTATTCACATCAAGGTTTCTCTTTTACTTCACATAGGCTTTTTTCCCCTCTATCAATTTATTTAATATTATTCCATCAATCATGAAGTCTCAAGTCACATGGGCAGTATCTTGTGTAATTTTTTTCTTAACATAATACTCCTGGATTAACCGATAAAACCATCTATCTCTTATTATTGGTAAGCGAATGCAGAAACCAATACCGAAAAACATGGGTTTTGGTACTTTCCGCAGTCAATATCCCGCAAGTTTCCTATAGCTTCCAATTAAACAAAAAACATCAAAGACTTACTATCCACTCTAAAAAAATTGACTATAACTCCTAAAAGATGGACCACAGTGTTTAACAAATTAATTTGGTAGAGCATATGCACAGTAGTCAATGCTCCATTCCGCAATTTATTGGCCGAAAGTGATCCACACTGGGTAGCCCCAAGTGGTACCTGTCTTTAACCCAACCTCTACCGATATGCCTCACTCTCTGTCTCTCTTCAAACTTTACTTTATTAGGTGAATATGATGGGTTCTTTTAATTTAATTCTTATGTTTTGCATAAGCAAAAGAACAGTTCAAAGTTCGAAAATCTTGCTCGAGTTATCTAAAGTCGAAGCTTCGATTAATTTCATATGGTTTGTGGCTCAGTGGCTATGATGGTAGACAGATTATACCCGTTTTATAATAAGCATCGTTGTAAAAGTTTATTTTTGTTTTATAAAAACATATCGTCTTTGACATTCAATACATAACTACAATATGCTAATCTTTGATGTGTGTCGACAGTCAATTATTAGAAAAGTTGTTTAGAAAAGATGACTGAAATGTTTATACTTACTTCAACATATCATGTTTTATTAAATTAAAAGGCGAAATAGGTCTATGAATTATACTTCGAGTAGTAATAAAAATATAAATTGTAGTGGCACGAATTTAAAATATTATCAAATAAAACGTTTGACTGAATTTAAACCTAACAACTAATGAATAGGGGAATTTGAACTAAAATCTATTATTATTCAGATCATTTTAGCTTCCGGCTCGTAGTGGTTTCACTCGTGAGTCGTGGCTCGCTGTCGTTCAGTTCTTCTCTGACTTCAACCGGTTCTAAAAGTGCGGTTTTGGTTTCTCGTTTGATTCCGTTCTGCAGTTAGTGCTCTCTGGTTTCTTAGGATTGTATACATTATTTTTCTTTATTTTATTTTGACTGTAGTTGTAGGAAAGGAAATCATTCTCTTTACTATACTTTGCTGATAAAATAAGTAAATAAATCAATAAATTTTGAAATTATTTATTCTTACCACAAAAGTTTGTTTTTTTCTATATATATAATTTTTGTCTAAGTCTTAATAATTTTATGTATTAAGTCTGCAAAATCTAACTAAATCGATAGATAAAATCTTGGAAAAATAATTTCATATCTAAATATATATGTGTAAATAGGTAAAGAAATCGTTTACCATTAATTTTATGACACTAATGTTCACATGTAATTAGGTAAAGAAATCGTTTACTTTCTTTTATGTTGACTATAAATCTAGGAAAAGGAAATAGTCTCTTTATTATATTTGAACAATAATATGAGTAAATAAATTTTAAGACCTTAAATTATTTATTTTAACAATAAAAGCTAAGTTTGATTTTTTGTTTTTGTATATTTGCGTTATTAAATATGTATATAGTAAAACCTCTATAAAGTAATAATGTTGGAACTTTGAAAATTTATTATCTTATAGAGTTATTAATTTATAGAGAGATTTTTCGATTTGAATTCTTAATATTCATAAAAAAATTATTTTAAACACTTTAATTTTTTTAAAAAATATATTGTATCAATAAATTTGAAAGATTCAATAAAATTTAAAATAACAATTGAGTCATGTTTTGTTTAATTACCTTATATACTTAGTTATATATCTCTATTTATAATTATTAATTTACCTTATTATTGGGACCATATAATTACATAAAATTTTCAAAAATAATATTATCTTATTATTTATCTAGTTTTGCTAATTTTCACATCGACCCGAGTCGGGAACGGCAAAATTTATTACTTTATAGTGATTATTATTTTATCAAAACAGATTTCTCAAAGAAAAGTTAAAATGTAGATATTTTTTTTTAATTTCTTTCCTTAGATTATAGTCAAAACAAAATATATAGAATCATTGTATTACCTAATTAAATTTGGAAGAAATTCAAAGATTTGTGTTATTATTTAGATATA
>OVBJ01000776.1:0-42255 GCA_900406535.1 Noccaea bulbosa | reverse complement strand
GTCTAGTGAACCACCCACACATCTTTATTTTCAATGTGGGACTTTGAAGAATACATATTTTTATCATTTGATAAATTGATATTCGAAAGCAAAAAAAATTCAAATTACAACTTGTAGTAAAAAAAAATCTATTTTTTTATTAATATATAGATGATGTAATAATTTATTGTTTTTACAAAATATAGTTCAACCAAAAAATGAGAGAAAAAAATATTGTATTTAAGAAAAATAATTAATATGATATATTTGTAAGAAATGGAAAGAATAATAATATCTTCATAATTAAATGTTGATTTATGTATAATTAAATGTTGATTTATTTATAAATATGTATAAATATTGATATAACTTATTTTAATTGGATTTATAATCATAGTGAGATAATTAAGACTTATACAATGGCATATTATGTAATTCTCTAGTAAAATTTGTGTAAATTAAATTTGATCTTGAGAATGAACCTGGTGTTGACACGTCAGCATGACAGTGATGTAAATAATACATGAAGTGAAGGTTATTTCTTATAATGGATTCTCTTTTAATATATAAGGGATTACTTGGAGATACTTCTTGGAAATCTCTACGTTTAGTTGAATATTGAACTTGGATTGTAATATGTTTTCACGTTTTCCCATATATAGTCCAGAATGTTATATTTTTATAACGATACTATATATATTTTTTTTTTTACAACAAAAAAAAATTATATATATATATATAGTAAAAATTAAAATTCTTTATGTGGCCAATTCTTTTGTATTAACTCTAAATTAATAGATTTTCCGCCAAAATAAAATAAAATAAAATGAATTTCTCAGAAACGCAATATAAAGTTCACGCAAATTCATTCCGCTATGAAACCAATTGTTTCTATGGATAAATGGGAGCTGATTTTCAAAGTTATTTTTATTTATGAATGTAGAATGTTCTTCATCAATTGTTTCTTAATCTTACTGTTTTGCAAAATTCTGAAGATTATACGAAAGAGAACCTAACTTTTAATTATTTGTTGAGTAGGTGCACAAATCAAATTTAAAACGCATGTGGACAATTATAAGCATCTCACTCATGACAAAGTGAAATATTACTTTTAGCAAATAATTTCTCCTAATTCGTGAATTGTAACTTGTAAGTAAAACTAAAATAGATATGGAGAAACTTGGAAAGCAAATCGGAGTATGGTGAGCTTTCCTAATCATCCCCTATTCCCCTTTCACATATTTATCTTCTTCTATAATCTTGACTTGTTACCAACCTTATGGTACACGCTTTTTATATTATTTTGTTTTTGACATCGTTACACATTTGTTTTCTCTGTATCTGGTTAAATTTATTTATCACAATCATATAACGTGTTAAATTTTGCATGCGCACTGTACTTTTATTCATATCGATCGATATAAGTGGTATCATATCGTTTGACCATTTTTGTGGACAGATTATTTATGTCCCTCGATATTTTGTGCTTCTCTATTGTGTTTGTGTGTTTGCGATCTTAAACCGAACCGACCCAATCCAGAAGGACTTAACGAGTCCACGATCACCACCAAGTTGTTTGACCATACACTGCTAAATAGCCCAAAATATTGGTCTAAAATTAACCATATTTCAGTAATGATTTTTTTTTTTTTTTTGGTATCATATTCCAGCAATACGTTATTGCGAGAACGTTGTTTACCAACCATTGTACATAACGAACTTACCATTTTTCGTCATTTGATTTATACTCAACAGCGACCATATCCAGATATGTAATCAATTTTGACCAAATAACAAACCATATTTGTGTGTGACCCAAAAAAAAAAACAAACCATATTTATGGAGATTTATAATTCCCATCCGCCAACTATTTTGTCATTAGTTATAGATTCTTGGTGATATTGCAAATCCATGCAGATACCTCAAATCCTCAATATGTGCGTATATGTGGATTTAACATCTCTTTATGTCTTAATCTTTTTTTTTTTGAACAACTACTCTTTATGTTAATCTAATTTGGTTTTCACCGACATAAGTGACAAACAGTTATACCCAATTATCACCCTTCTCCAAATGTTTTTCTAACTATCGTTTTTCATTTTTACTAGTAGTATTAAACTTCTCCTTGTTTTTCTTACGCATATATAGAGAAATAAGAAAATTTAAAAATGACTACGTTTGTAAGTTTAGTTAGCCTTTTGTTTTATTATTAAACAGAATTCTGTATATACAATATATGTTGGTATTGTGTTAATTGTAAAAAATTTAAAATATACTCATATATCGATTTTAAGCGAATTGAGATTCTACACTAAAAAATGTGTCACATATTCCAACATATATTTGTCTGTCTCATTCATAACAATATTATAAATACATTTATTTTTCTAACTATAATCGTAACAACCGTTTTGAACGAAATTGCTAGCTACATTGTTAAGTCTAATCTGTTTCACATTTTAACTAAAAACAGAGAAAACAAAAAATATTTCATGTCGTGATTTAGATAATGCAAATATAGACATGGTAGAAGATTCATGCTTTCTTTTATCAAAAAAAAAAAAAAAAAAAAAAAAGATTCATGCATTGCCATGAACATCAATATATATTATCATGTCCATAACTCACCGTCCAAGAATGTATGAACAGCTTGGGCTTGTTGTTACAGATAATGTTATTTTTGGCCGGACAAGTCATAAGATTAAATTTTCAATGGAAGTTGTTGAAGGTGAGTGACCACTAGGAGATAATCATCCAACCCTCAAACACTTTTAATCATTAACCCATACTGTCCACTCACATTGTTAGTAATATTAAATTATTAATATCACATGTTTTGATCTTTTAAAATTTATAGATTAAAATTCTCCAAAAAGAAAAACTCTTAAAAATGTAAACCCAAGCGAGGAAGTAAATATGAAAATAAGTGCTCACGCTAAGCCTGGACAAATTATCCATTATATTTGCTTCGATTCGGTATCCACTTCGATTCGATCCGAAAAATCTGGATAACTGTAACTCTCCGAAGCAAAACATATACTAAAAATTAATATCCGTTAAAAATGAAAAAATCACAAATACTAAAATTTTAAAGGCCGAATATCCGCTCTGATCTATTATACATATATATCTATATATTATATGTATATATGTCTATGTAAAAAGTTACATATATAAATTGGTAATTATTACTCCTTTTGTCCCTATATATAAAATGTTTAAGTTAAAACACACAAATCAAAAAAAAAATATTTAAAAAAATAATATATAATATAATCTATAAATAAAATATAATTCAACCAATCATAAAAAATTTGAAAAATATGGTCACACAATAATCAATAAAGTAAAAAGGTGCACTGAAATCTGAAAATGTTTATATTTTGAAACAAATTGTTTTTCTAAAAATGCTTATATATTAGGACAGAGGGAGTATATCTATATATTTTATAGATTTATATTCATAAAATTGACTATTTAAACACTAAATTTTTAAAAAATTAAAAGTAAATAATTTTTATATTAAAATTGTAATTTTTTGTGTCAAAATTGATTATTTCTGAAAAAATTTAAAAATATATTTTTTAATATTTACGGAGCGGATCGGATATTCGGTAAAATATTCGAATTTCACAGATATCCGATAAATAGATATTCGGTTAGCAAAAGAGCGGATACAGATCACTAAATCAAATATCCGAACGGAGCAGATTGCGAATACCTTCAAAATCTCGGATATCCACTATGTGCCTACTCCTAGCTCACGCTTATCTTGTTTCATTCCTTCTCTATCGCAGTCACTTGAAATAATATTATGGCTTTGATTGGTAACCATAAAATCAAGTATTACAAATTGTAATGCACATAGTGCTACCAATCAAAGAGATATTACACATATGGTGTTACAAAAGTGATATTACAAAAAAATGCAGCATTACAAGAAAAAATGATGGTACAAATATTGTAATGATGGTACAATTGTAATGCTACTTTGGTAGAGTATTACAAAAATAAAGTGATAGTACAATTTTTTTTTTTATCTCTTGAGTCTTGACTAAAGTTAAGTGTAATAATTTTTTTGTTTGGGATAAAATTTTGTTGCTCAATAACTTTGGGTTTTTATAACTAACAATGTGAGAAGGAGGTGTGATTGATAATCTTTAAAAGTTTCTTAAGAATAGAAAAAAGTTTATCTTGTCTATTATTATTAATTATCATTTCATTTTATAGTACATTTTCAAATGAAAAGTAAAATATATTGTCTAAACAAGTAATTATGTTGTGTATTTTTAAATTAAAATTCCTTCAAAATCTACTTGGTTAATCAAATTTTATATATAATCTAATATTTAAGGAAAAAAAATCATATTAGATCTAACAATAAGTATTTCTGTTTATGTATAAATAAAAAAACTATAAGAAAAAAAAAAAACTAATTGGACAATTTTCTTGTTGTCATGGCATACCTTTTTAATTTGTGGTATAAGGAAGTATTATATCAAAAAAGATAATTATAAATAAAAAAACTGAAAATTGCTTACACACTATTAATATATTCTAAAATAATATTTTATTTTTTTAAAATATGCTGGTAATTTACTTTTGAAAATAAAATATGATGTGTTAGATTTTAAGATAGTAATTTTGTTTCATAAAACTAAGATAGTAATTTAGTTTACATAGTTTTCTGTTATAAACTATTGAGTGATAGTAATTTAGTTAGTTTTAAGATAGTAATTTAGTTTGCATAGTTTTCTGTTATTAACTATTGAATGGTATTTACATTTGTATCATATAAAACATGTCACTTACTTACTTTTGGTAATTTTTTATGAATATAACTTAAGTAGTTTACAATTTAATGTCATTATGTATAAAAATGTGAGTTACATATAGAAAAGTATTGTTTAACTTTTAATTTTTTTTGTAAATGATGTGTATTTTTTAATTTTATCAAGTAAATATGATGATAGTGTTTCTAAAACAAAACATTTAATGTTATATTTTTTAGAAACTATTATAATATTTTATATTTAAGTTAAAATTATTATTTTTTGTCAACTAATATATATTTGTTAATTGATTTATATATTTTAGTATACAATACATTATTTGTAATGTTACATTGTTACCAATCAGAATTCAGTTATGTACTGTCATTTTGTACCACTATTTTTCGTAATGCTATTTTTCGTACCAATGTTTTTTGTACTATTATATTTCGTATCACTGTTTTTTCTGTAATACACTACTATTCCTTACGTTACCAATCGGAGCCTATGTATTTATGCCTTACATGTCCTCGAGAGTTTGCAGACCACTCACCCACACCACCGTCGATGCACACACCTTAGCATTAAATTGTTTTCAATACTCTTTTCTACAGATCCCCATATTTTGTCGTTGTTGGGCTATAGCCTATATCCTTGTGAAGCTTTGATGGGCTATTATTCAAAAATAGGTTCAAGTGAGAGTCACGTTGTCCANAAAAAAAAAAAAAAAAAAAAAAAAAAACGATACAAGTGCATGTGAGATTAAGAGCTAATGTATCAGTGTGCAAGTATCTTGAGAAAAGCCAAAAGAAGATATTCTCTAAGTTACCATTTTTTTTTTATGTTTGGCTCTAAAAAATTAACACAAAAAAGGTCCAAAATAACCAAATACTTGTGTTTTATGGAAGAGTTTTAAGTGATTTAAGAATGAATCTGAATGTTAGGAAGGGTGTCTAAATGTTAAGAAGGGTGTGGCAATGTTGGATTTTTGTTGTAAGTTTGGTAATAGAGAAAAACATAACAAATGGTAACTCCTTACATATTGATAAAGTTCTATTCAAATCTATAAAAAAAAAAAAAATAGAAATATACATTATTTGGATAAAAATATCAAATCATTAAATCCTATAGATACTCAAAATCTTTCTAATTAATTTTCTATATATAAAAACCCATTGAAATCACTTTCTTTCTCTAAAAATAGCCAGGTGCAAGTCTCCAGAGTTAAAATTACCATTTAAGATTACAAAAAGATATGGTAAACTTAAGCAAATAGAATCACTTTCCTCTCTCTCCCGCCTCTGTTTGATTTCATTTCAAGGAGATTTTGTTGCTCTCTGATCAACAAGAATCTTTCTCTCAAGTAGATTTAGTTCAATCTCATCTTCTCTAATAACATTCCTGACATTCTGTTGTTTAGTTTAACAACACAACTCATTGGTTTGAATTGAAACGTGAAAGAGGAGATGTCTAGTTACGTTGGTGTTCTTGTCTCTGATCCATGGCTTCAAAGCCAGTTCACACAAGTGGAGCTTCGCAATCTTAAATCCAGGGTCTCTCTCTCTCTCTCTCTCTCTCTCTCTCTCTCTTGACACTTTTGTAGCATTTAACAAATTTTACCTTTCAAATATCTTTTTATTAGTTTGTTTCGACAAAAACTCGGTTTGGCCGTGTCACTGTGAGGAATTTACCACCGGTGTTAGCAAAGTTGAAATATTTCAACGGCACATTCGACGAAAAAAAGATCAAAACTATATTGCATGAGTCTTATCCCAATCTCAATAAGGAAGTTGATTTCGAAACCTTCCTCCGGGTGAGTGGATCGGTCCATGTCCCTTAAAGCTTCATGTGCGGCGGATTCATAACAAAATGTAGTAAATAAGGACTAATAACAAACTGTTGGCAGGCTTTTTTAAAAGTGCAATCCCGAGGAGAAGGAGGAGGATCAAAAGGCTCATCATCGTTTCTCAAGACAAGTACTACGACGTTTCACCATGCAATCAACGAATCCGAGAGATCTTTTTATGTTTCCCATATCAATAACTATTTAAGAGACGATCCTCTCTTGAAAAGATATCTTCCAGTCAATCCAGCTACAAATGATCTGTTTGCTCTTGTTAAAGATGGTGTTCTTTTGTGGTACATATCCACAAAATCTTTTTAACTAATATGTAATCTTTAAAGTGGTTGTGATTATTCCAAGTTTCTTGTTCCTTTTCGGTTTTTCACAGTAAGCTTATAAACGTAGCTGTTCCTGGGACTATAGACGAAAGAGCGATCAACAAGAAAAGCGAGCTAAATCCATGGGAGAAAACTGAGAACCTCTCACTCTGTCTCAACTCTGCAAAAGCAATTGGCTGCAGTCTCGTCAACATTGGAACTCAAGATATTACTGAAGGAACAGTGAGTACTGATCTCAGTAAAAAAGAGAGCTTATTTCTTTCCATTTCCTCTGTTTCATCCTCTGTTTTCTAATTCTTACTGCTTGTCTTTGTAGCCGCATCTCGTACTTGGATTGATCTTTCAGATTATAAAGGTAGTAACTTTACATTACATTAGCATAAGATAATGAGACATGGTTACTAAAATGTGTGTTTTTTTTTGGGGGCAACAATTAGGTCCAATTGTTGGCTGATCTCAATCTCAAGAAAACTCCACAACTTGCTGAGCTGGTGGAAGAAAACCAGGTAAAAGGTCTATAGCTTTGAAACTTTTCTACAAGTTTTAGAAGTGTAATTTTGAGGCTAAAGCTATATTTTTCCAGGATGTGGAAGAGCTGATGGGGCTAGCTCCTGAAAAGATTTTGCTAAAATGGATGAACTTTCATCTTAAGAAAGCTGGTTATGAGAAAGAGGTCACTAATTTCTCTTCTGATGTTAAGGTACTAACTTGGCTCTGCTATATATGCTTGTTTCTTCTTCTTCTTGTTTATTGAGAAAATCTATCTTTTTTGTTTGGCAAGGATGGAGAGGCGTATTCATATCTGCTAAATGCTATTGCTCCAGAACACAGTACACAAGTGGCTTTAGAGATAAAAGACCCATCAGAGAGAGCGAAGAAAGTCCTTGAGCAAGCAGAGAAGCTAGACTGCAAAAGATACCTTGCTCCTGAAGATATAGTTGAAGGCTCTGCAAATCTTAATCTTGCATTTGTGGCACAACTGTTTCACCAAAGGTCACTAGCAAGAAAGCTTGATAATAGTTATATATCTATTTCTTCGACTTAACCTAGTTTGTTTCTATGTGTAATCTTTGTTGTAGGAATGGATTATCTGATGAGAGTTCGAAGACTCCTGTCTCTTATGCTGAGATGATCACAGAAGATGAAGAAACTTCTCGAGAAGAACGATGTTTTCGCCTCTGGATTAACAGTCTTGGTGCTGTTACTTATGTCGATAATGTTTTCGAGGATCTTAGAAATGGGTGNATATTTTTTTTTTTTTTTTTTTTGGTTTGATTGGCTTGGAGTCTAAACTCTCCTCATGACATGCCTCAGATGGATTCTTCTTGAAGTTCTTGACAAAGTATCACCAGGCTCAGTTAAATGGAAACACGCGTATAAACCTCCTATCAAAATTCCATTCAAGAAGATTGAGAATTGTAACCAAGCTATCAAGATTGGTAAAGATTTGCGGTTTTCGCTTGTCAATATTGCTGGTAGTGACATTGTGCAAGGAAATAAGAAACTTCTTCTCGGTGAGAGAGCACTTCTGCAGGAAAAAAAAAAGTATTTATTATTGTGATTTTTAGTTGAATCTTGATGACAATGTTTGTATGCACAGCTTTCTTGTGGCAATTTATGAGACACACAATGCTCCAACTTCTGAAGAAATTGAGATCTCACTGGCAAGGTGAGGAAATTACAGAGGCAGATATTCTAAGCTGGGCAAACAGGAAAGTCAAGAAAATGGGTCGATCCTCTCAAGCTAAGAGCTTCAAGGTAAAAAGGAAAGGGTCAAACTTAATGGAGACTACACATCTTTCTCATTAAACCTAACAAGTTTTGATTGTTACTTGTTTAGGACACAAATCTATCAAATGGAATATTCTTTTTGGAGCTTTTGAGTTCTGTAGAGCCAAGAGTTGTAGACTGGAGTCTTGTAACCAGAGGAGAAACAGGTAACAATAATAATAATTATACTACTTTACTTTGTGTGTGCCTTTTAATTGTTATAAGGATTTTGAAAAGAAATGAGTTTTGTTATTGGCATTTTAAAACAGAAGAGGAAATGATGTTGAATGCAACATACATCATAAGTGTTGCAAGGAAGCTTGGATGCTCTATTTTCTTGTTGCCTGAGGATATTATAGAGGTAGATACACACATCATATAGCTTTATTTGCGCAGTCTTTTTCTGAGCTTTTTCGTGTTAATCTATATGTTTATGTTAACAATGATAACAGGTAAACCAGAAAATGATGCTTATATTGGCTGCTAGTATAATGAACTGGAGCCTCCAGCAGCAACATTCAGACACTGAGTCTACTGTCTCTGATGATTGCGACGTACGCTCGTTGACAGAAGAGCTCTCCAATTTGTCCACAGACGATGGATCAGATGCCCAAAATGTATAAAGAAAACAAGATTTTGTGTGTCATTCAAGAATCTTGAATCATATATTAGTCATTTTCCTTGTTTGAACAACTCAAGTCTTTTAAATGAGAAATCATATCATAGACTAAAACTCTGCATATACTGAAACAAGAGAATCAAGATTCTATTATTAACATCTATAGCATGATTCATCGTTTGTGTAATGAAAGATTTGAAAGTTTTCTATATAAAGTTACGTGAAAGGAGCAAACAGTATAAAGAAGAAAGAAAAGACTCAAAACTTGCCTTACACCAGTACTTATGCGCCAATGTCTTTGTCATCCTCTTTGTCATCCTCAGCTTCTGACTCGGCTTTCTCTTGCTCTGCCATTTCAACGAGCATTCTGAGGCGCTTATCGAAAACCAAAGCACTCTCGTCTCTCATGTCAAGCTCTAAAGCCTCTGCTTCAAGCCACTTCTCTCTCAGATCATCGAGCAGGTTCCCTTGGTCCGTGGTCATCATTGCACCTGGTGCACTTGGAACAGTGGTTCGAAGCGAAGAGTCCCCTGACGGTGGAGGCAATGTTAACAGCATTGCCCTGAACTCGCGGGTTTCAACAAATGCCTCGAAATTACAAGCAACCAAATCTAGGCAGTACTCTCTTATCTTCAACACACCGTACCTATACCATTCAAATTCAAAATTCAACCTCTCAGGCTCATATATCATCCATCAATGTTTTACATTTTCTTGATTCCACTAGAATATAAATCACCAAAACGAGCTTCATGCATGAAACTATAGACTTAGAGACAGTGAACAAACTTTGATATAGTAATATATCCATACCATTGATCTATCCTGCTCAACACAAAGTTTGGAAAAATGGGATTAGATAAGAAGAAAGAGCATACATATCTGACAAAACAAGCCATTGACAGATCTCTGCTAGTGTGACAGTTTCCAAGTGAGGCAACAAGGCGTCAGCAACAGCACGTTTAAGAGGAAACAATAAGTAACGAGATGCAACGTCAAATATCTCCTCAGCCTGCAAAAAACGAGCACATTATCAGATGGTAAAACACAGAGAAAAGTTTCTAAATGGCAAACAAGTTTCCACCTGATTCGGATTGATCTCCTTCAAGCCATCAGTGTACCTGATAATGCTCACCGAGTTAGCTTACTTTGCCAAAAGGTACCTTTTTTTTTTTTACAATGATGAATGCTTACATATACTCAATCATCTTCTCGAAAGCCTCTACGCTCAAATCATGTTCTTCGAGAAACGGAAGACTATCACCCGGCAAACCATCTTTCCCTTCATGGAAACCGTTCACACGGGATAACCGTGCTCTGAAGTACTCTGATCTCGAAGCTAGAATGACTTGATGGCAGTAGAATGTCCTTTTATCAACTTTAACACAAACATCAGCCAGATTCTCCACAGAATCACAGACTCTCATATCCCCAACAGACAACAAATCTACCGAGTCGCCATTATCTGTAAAAGATTTCGCAAGGGAAGCTCGAAGAATCCTACGCAGTGAAGCAGGAAGCCTGTCTTCCTCTGGAAGAGATATCCCCTGTAATATGAACCGTTTCATGGAGTTATCAAGATCTCTATGCGTCTTGTACTCCGCATATCTCTGGTGAACCAGTTCCTTCTCAATGATCTTCTGCAACGATTCACATTTACAAACTTTGCAGATCCTCACGAGGTCTTCCATATCATCAACCGATATTTCCAGCCTATCTGAGTAGAAGAAGTGGATGAGGCTACACAGAGCATTAAAAGAAAGCTTCTCTTTCGAGAACCTAACTTCTCTCCGGTCTTTCCACTCATTCTCAAACTTTTGCTTGAAAAACGGAGATCGAGCACTTAAGATAACCCTGTGTGCTTCAATTGGTCTACCTTGCACAAAGAATGTCACGTCCGGTGGGAAGTAATTGGAACTATTCATCTCACTCGAAGAATTTACTGAAACTGAGAATCCAAAACATTCTCATTCGTTATACATAAGTCTCTAGACAAGATACAAAGCAACAAGAAGAAGAGGATTCAAAAACTCAACTTTTAATCAGCATCTCCTAAAAACTGGATTTTGACTGAAATCATAAGTTTGAACGATTCAAGAACCTAACTTTATAATCAGCATCTTCTAAAAATTGGATTTTTGACTGAAATCATAAGAGTGGACGATTCCAAGAACTCAACTTATTAATCAGAATCCTCTAAAAATTGGATTTGTGACAGAAATGATAAGAGTAAACAGATTCAAGAACTCAACTTTAAGCATCATCTTCTACAAAACAGGCACAAGAGAATATATTCATTGGATTCAAAAGAGGAAACGCAACTAAAATGTACTGAACTTCATTCAAGAGCTCAATTTTCCTTAAAAACTGGATTTTGAGTGAAATGATGAGAATCGATGATCGGAAAAACATACCGGAAACATCAATATTAGCACCGGAAGCTTGTTTCAGATAATTCCGATTGTGACAACAACCCAAAAACGTTTCCCTAAGAGAAGCTTGCAAGGGGCCAAGCGGAGGCGGACGAGCTTCAAACGCCTTGAGAAGCTTCCGAATCCTGAGGTTAAGAGAAGCGTAGTGGCAACGATCGCCGTCGAAAGTATGTTCGGAGCAAATCGCGCCGTTCTCCAGAAGCATCCTTGCGGCGTCGATGTGACCAGCGAGGCAAGCGTAATAGAGAGCGACGGAGTCCCATCGGTCACGAGCGTTCACGTTCACTCCGGTCTCGAGAAGGTATCGGAGCCTGTCGACGTCACCGGCGCGTGAGGCTTCGAAAATGTCTCCGTTGGGGACTTTCTTCAAAGGTACGGACGGTCCGTAATCCTGGAGGTCAATGTCGAGATCTTCGAGGTCGGATTCGAGTGTCCAAGACGACGAATTCTCAATCGGAGACATATTTTTTTGTCGACGAATTCAATTTTAGTTCGTAGACAGAATCGCCGGTATGTTTATCCGATTAAACCATACGAGGAAATGGTGAAGTTATTTGCATCGTTCCCATGGCGGTTTTAAGGTTTATTTACTTAATTGCGAGGTTTAGAGAACCAGATTAACGATATTTTTCAAATAAAAAACATTTTACGGAATTAGCTCTCAATTATCAACATTTTATTACATACGATTTTGATTGTTTAAAACTTTAACAAGTAAGATAAAGAATTTTACAATCTCTCAAAACTCTTTTAGCAATTTCAACGGAAAGAAACGGTTTAACAAGTGGATTATTCGCGTAACCACAAAACACGATTGTTGATCTTTTAATATTCTGCAACATTCTTCTGTTGGTGGACTTCCAGTAGTTGATGCCGGCATGCATGGTAGAAGTGAAAACGGGTTGCATGACACTTTTTCGCCCCTAACCACTGCTTCGATATGAGCCAGAGTCGACACAACGACTATCACAAATGCAATGTACGCCAGTGTTGTAAACTTCATGTTTGGTAATTTTTGAAACTTGGTTTTGAACTGTTTGATGGTTCAAGCTATTATATAGATGGAGATTGGAGACTACCTAAATTACAAACCCTCCACACCTTTGAATTGTATAGATTTTGAAGACATTATGGAATGGATTCACTTAGCCTATCGCTAATTAACACTGTTTTTCGAATGCTACTTCTTCAAACCATCTGATTTGCTACAATAGCTTGATCTCTCACCTCATTAATGAGAAGATTATGTAGGTTATAAAATCTTTAATCTTGAAAACTTGTGGATAAGATCGTCAAGTATGGTAATAGTGTTTGATACAATGCCTTGCCATATTGAGATATGTGTGTTTTTTTTTTGTCATCTTTTGTGGGCCACAACAGGCCGGCCCACAGACCCATTTCCTTCTAATGAAGAAATAATCCCCACAAATGGAGGAAGGTGGAGTCGAACTCCAGATGTGATGGTAGCAGAGGTGTAATGCCAACCACTGGCCCACTCGCTCCTCACTTGAGATATGTGTGTTATAGGTGATTTATAATTGTAGTCAAAGTTCAATTGAGAAAATTACGAGAATATTTTGTTTTACCAAAACAGAATCAGAAAACTTGTCAACATGATCGTCAAATCTGGTAATAGTGTTTGATGAAAAATCAGAAACTTCGGATCATTGAAAAATGCTTTGCCATATTGGGGATATGTGTCATAGGTTGTTTATTATTGTAGTCAAAGTTCACATGAGAAAATTATAAGAATAGTCTTTTTTACCATAAAAGAATCTGAAAAGTTGTCAAATCTAGTATTTAATAGTGACTAATACAGAATCGGAAACTTTGGATCTTGGGACAATGCCTTGCCATATTGAAAGATATGTGTCATACATGGGTTTATTATTGTAGTCAAAGGTTCACACGAGAAAATTATAAGAATAACTTTGTTTACCGAAACAGAGATGTGAGGAGTCGAGAAGCGTCAGGTTTTAGGCTGGAAATTTGGTGATGTTTTGAGTTGAAGAAAGCTAATTATGTTTTGGCAGAAAGGAGAAGAACATTTTCCAAAAGAAGCCTATCTTTTACAAAGGCGGTCTGATTAGGAACCACGATATCCGGTAAAATGACTTTAAGCTTATCCGCCAAAATACGTGTTATCACCTTGTAGACTGTGTTAAGGCATGAAATAGGCCTGTAATCTTTTAAAACATCAGCTCATGGACGCTTTTGCAGCAAGACAAGAGATGTAGAA
Source organism: Noccaea bulbosa (assembly GCA_900406535.1). Taxonomy (NCBI): domain Eukaryota; kingdom Viridiplantae; phylum Streptophyta; class Magnoliopsida; order Brassicales; family Brassicaceae; genus Noccaea; species Noccaea bulbosa. The sequence goes on along the minus strand of OVBJ01000776.1, from coordinate 28,262 downwards.
TTGAGAGATTTTGGCATAAAAGGGTTTACAAAGAAACCACAAACCGGGATTAGACAAGGAGACCCTCTCTCTCCGTCTCTTTTTGTCTTAGTAATGAACGTGTTGTCTCTGATGTTAAACAAAGGAGCAGATGAAGGAAAATTTGGGTATCATCCGGGTTGTGAGGAATTAAAGCTCACCCATCTCTCTTTTGTGGATGATCTTCTCATTTTCGTTGATGGTACTTTTGACTCGTTGCAAGGAGTGTTCAGTATCCTTCAATGTTTTGAAGAGTTATCGGGCCTAGCTGTAAACATCTCCAAAACGAGTTTGTTCTGCTCAGGAATACCGGAAACAGAGTTGGTTGCAACTGAAAACGTTTTTGGACTCAAGCCTGCTCAGCTTCCCATTAGATACCTTGGTTTACCTCTGTGTACAAAGAAGTTGTCAGTAGCTGATTGTGATCCACTTCTGCAACAGATCAAACAGAAGCTCAATAGTTGGACTCATCGTCTTCTGAGTTTGGCAGGTCGATATACCCTTATATCCTCTGTCATTTCAGGAATTTTGGGGTTTCGGAGCTCAGCTTTTTTTATTCCAAAGGCAGTGATTAGGCGTATAAATTCTCTTTGCAGCGCCTATTTTTGGCATGGGTCAACAGACACAGCAAGAGGTGCAAAAGTCTCTTGGAGTGATATTTCTTATCCCAAGAAGGAAGGAGGCTTAGGTTTGAGAAGCATGAAAAGCTGGAATGAAACGTGTGCTCTAAAACTTATATGGATGCTCTTCTTTAGGGCAGGATCCATTTGGGTGACCTGGATGAGGAAAAAGTATCTTTCTCATTCTCCATTCTGGGCGCTGAATAGTAAGAACTATGAGTTATCTTGGATGTTTCGTCAGTTATTGAAGTTGAGAGAGAAAGCTCTGCTTTTCTTGAGGATTTTAATAGGAAATGGCGATGATACCTTATTTTGGTGGGATCCATGGACACCTTACGGTCTTTTGATCCGTTTTCTTGGATGTGATGGTCCCTCTCTCCTCGGGATTCCTCTCTTCTCAACAGCCAGTCAGCTTATAACACCTAATGGGTGGAATTTACCTCACGCGAGGTCTGAAAGACAACTTCTGGTACACAGCTTCATCACTACTGTTAAGCCGAATGCTTCAAGTAATCATATGTTATGGAGTATTAACGAAGCAACCCAGAAATCCTTCTGTTCTAGATATGTCTGGAACTGTATCAGAGAATCAAAAAGTGAAGTCCCTTGGGCTCCTCTTGTCTGGCACACAGCTAGAATTCCAAAGCATGCTTTTTCTTCTTGGCTTTTTGTTCTAAATCGCAACCCTACGCTTGATCGTCTAGCGACTTGGGGATGCGACATCGAACAGACCTGTCTTCTTTGTGGACTTTGCAAGGAATCAAGGAACCACCTTTTCTTTAGGTGTTCCTATTCAACTTTAATTTGGAAAGAAGTACTATCAAAACTCCACCTACGAGCGCCTCCAACAGATTGGGAATTGGTGATTCAATGGCTTAGTGTGGCTTCCACAAATCAAGACATATCCCTGGCGTTATTACAGGCATGGCAAGCTTGTATATACGAAATTTGGGCTGAAAGAAATCGGAGATTTCATCAAGGAACAACCCTGCCAGCTTTGAGAGTGGTGAGGAAGGTTTTCTCAGTTGTTAAGAACAGAGCTCAAAGTCTGTTTCTTCGGGAAGGGTTCTGTTCCGGTCTTCTCCCCTGCTGGTCTTAGCTTTCTTGTTAAAATCAGTTTCGTCTTCTTCCCTTTTCTTTCTTCTTTTGTTTTTCTTTCTCTTATGTATTAGAAAAAGGTGAGTGGTTTCACCGGGTTCCTATGTAATCTCTAATTAATATTCAAGCAAATCCTTTATCAAAAAAAAAGAAAAGAAAACCTACAAGAAAAGAGGTTCAGTGTTAATGTTAGAGATGACCAGAATAAGAGAAATATCTCTTATATTTTTGGGTCTAGTCAAAGAAATTCATGATATATATTCTCGTTTGGTATTGTGTTTATATCAAATAAATGCATATTTTTTTGTTTTGTTTCAGTTAGTGTATTTGTATGTAGTAAACACACATTAATATGATTTCGTTCCAATTAACATTCGGTCTTTCACCCTCAAGATTTTGTTCGTATGTTTCGGTTGCCATTGTTGGTGCGTAACTGAAACATGAGCATATCATGTTTTTGACGCCAATGCTGGAGAGTAATACATTTGCCTTAGAGCTTCAGACAATAGTTTAGTCTAAACAATTTTTTTTTTTTTAGTACTTTTGTTACTTTCCCTATCTCCATATGTGTTTCAGTTTCACCTGAGTAAACAAACACTCATAGCACATATACATGTTGATCCTCAACAACAACGTACGATTGGGGAATTTGAAACACTAAATGTCATCATTACGAATCGTTATACAACTTGCCATTCACCACCTCATGGAGGGTTATCTGCAGTATAAAAAATCTAACGGAATTCTTGAAGATTATTTAAATTGCACAATATACTCATTTTGTATGTTTGAGAAAGTGCTTAAATGATTGAAGTCATTTCCAGCAGAATCGATCACTACTTGGACGAATGAAAGCGAGCTTTCTTCATACAATTCTACCCAACGGAGAGATTAAACCAGATGAGAAGCATATTTTCTGAGTTTTAGAAAGAGCAAAGCAATCATTCCATGAGACTGTAAAACATATCAAAGAGTACAAGAGAGACTATCCTCACCGTTCTTTCACTGAGCTGCATTTGTTAAACATTTTCTATAGTGGTGTTGATGAGAAATTCAAGATGGAACTCAAAACTTCAAGTCAAGGGAACATCATGACTAACACTGTTTCTCAAGCTAAACTTTTAATCGACAACTTGGATTCAAGAAACAGTAATTCATGCCTAGACTATGAAAGAACCATAAGGCCCATCAAGACAAATTCAGACTCACACATATTTTCGAATCTGAATATGTGCACCTACTAGAGAAAGTTGACAAAGGACTGTGCACTATTTATGAAAGAACCAAATAACTATAGGTTGCCCACGTCCTCAAAAGTCGACAAAGAGGTGTGCACCTATTAGAGAAAGCGGGAGATGATGAGCTCGTCTTATCAAGAGTGTATAAGCGTAGGTCATAAGAGGCACATAGAGAAGTCAAGTGCATTGGTGATTTAGGAAATTTGCCAAAAAGCATGAGTACAATAATTTGCAGCCAAGTCTTCAAGATCCTTACCGAGTTAAAGGCCATGTGGGTATGGCACTTTAAGAGAGAAAGCTTGAAGCTATGATGCATGAGCACGTGGAAAATCAACATCAAATCCTAGAAGGACAGAAACAAAACGTCCAAGATAACAAAAACCTCAGAAGATATATGAAATGGATCATGGATAAAATGGGAAAAATGAATGGTGAGAAGATATTTGAAATGAATCATGGAAAAAAGAATAGTGAGAAGATATATGAAATGGATTATGGAAAATGTTTTCTTATCGTTGGATCAAAAATTTGAGCATATAGATTATCTTGGTAGACAAAATATTTGGGGATCATGATAATAAATATATTCTTGAGACAAAATTATGAGGAATTGAAGAAGAAATGAAGATATCACAATATATAGCAAGTAGTCCAGACGTGAACTGATCAAACAAAATAAGGAAACGTTCGAATTCATCTAATATGAGGTGGAAACAGATGTTCGTGGCTAGAGATCCTATGAAGACAAAAACAAACAAAATACGATAAAAATGGTAACTTTACATTCGAAATCAAGCAATGTGTGATCCCTTCTCGCATATGACCTGAAACTTCTCCAAAAAGACTTCAATTAATTGTACAAAAATCTAGGCTAGGGGTTCTAGTAACCCCAGAGGCACAAAAAGCAAACTCAATTGCAACTACTAAAAGACACAAAACAAGACGAAACTAAGGAAAAATAGATGGNAAAAAAAAAAAAAAAAAAAAAAAAAAAAAAAAAAAAAAGTATCAGCTAGTGTGTTAATAGTTTTTCTCAAGCCTTCAGCCATAAAGGATATATAGCTTAGTCCAACTTAAAGATCCAACATTTTGCTGTTATGTACCTTGTGAATTTATAGCATGTACGTTCCAAGAAGACATCTTCGTATTCATGAGAAGATTTCAAAAAGGTAGGGGAAAGTTAAGTTTTCCATGGAGCTTTCTGCTCGGAAGGATCGATCTCGCTAGGGAAATGAAACGAAAGCCTGTTAGGAAGACTGCCTTAAGCTGAGCATTCATCTCTCTCTTTCCTCATTTTTTTTTTTTTCCTCGTTTTGGCCGCATGGAATTATTTGAGTGGACCTTTACTGCATGACTGTTATGGACTTCAAAGATTTTTGCCATAGACACATTTAATATGCATATGCTCATCCAGTAGACATTTCTTGTTTTCTAATTGGGTTGGCTATGTAGTTACATTTTAGTACTGTTTAAATAGAATTTTAACGTCATTCTTTTTTTTTTTTTTTTTTTTTTTGGAAAACCGAAGTTGAACACGAGCAGCAACCTAGACTATATTCCTTAGCGTTTGCGTAAAAAAGAGACACTTTTGTTAACTAAAACGTTTATAGTGTTAAAACAAAAGTTCAACAGTTCTCTAAATGGTGGAACTCGTTTCTTGACCTAGATAACATGGTGATTGGTGAATCCTCTTATATTTAAACAATTAAACCGTGTGCCGTCAAAAATAAAAACAATTAAACCGTGTCTACACACGTGAGTTTCATTCAGTAGTACTTTTTCCGTTTCGTTTTAGTCGTCATTTTAGCCTAGCCTTAATTTTTTTTGTTTCGTTTTGTGTTTTCAATGCAAATTTATACCACCTCCGTTCCAGAATATAGGATATTGTAGAATTTTTTCTTGTTCCAGAATATAAGATGTTTTAGAATTTTTAAGGTATTTTTTACAAACTTCAAGAACCATTAATTAAAAGTAATTGAATTCTTGAAACTCTATTGGTTAATATTTATTAAAAAGTGGTTTGATTAAAAAATAAATTATTTATTGTTAAACAATAAATATTTCTTAATTTGTGTGAAAAGTCTAAAAAAATCTTATATTCTGGAACAGAGGGAGTAATATATTTTCCAAATTTATCCCAATTCTTTTAACTTATTAATTACTCATATCAAATAAAATAATGTATTAAACAAATGTAAAACAAACGAGAAATTTAGTTATTTTATTGATTTATGCAAAACAACATAGAATGACAATTAAAATGAAAGGAAAGTAGTATCATTTATTTATAAAGTTACTAAAATTGACATCTAATTCAAGAAAAACCGAAATTTGCAAAAATGCAAGTTTGTCTAAAAGTTCACACTGGTGAGCTAACACGCAAGTAAAAACAATCGTGAGTCAGATTTTATTGTTTTACGTCAATGATTAATTAAATATCAACATTAAATAGGCATGCTAAACATATAAAATTTGACTTAGTGGAGCAAACAAACTCCCAAAAGACTCTTAAAAGTTCTTCTCCTCTTCTCTTCTCTCTCTCTCTCTCTCCCAGAAACAATTTTTCATCGATGAAGACAAAGAGAAGACATGAAGGAGCACTAATATGTACGCACATACAGAGACCACTACATTCATACATCTTCACCGTTAATAAATCCGAGGAGATGCATTAGAGGCTACTTCGGTGTTTCGCCGGAAAAATCAAAGTTACCATGAGTCGTCGGCGTACATGGGAAAGCCAGGCATTTCTTTATTTATATATTCTCTCTTTTTTATCTGTAAAATTTTTGAAATAGAAAAAAGTTCTGTTTCATCGAATTTTTACTATCGTTGTTCTGCATATATTGCAAACAAGCATGAAATAAGATGGATCGAGCTGCTTTCCCAGTTTTTGGTTTATTTTTCCTTCTTTCTGCTATTTTATTTTGACTAATTTATTTGCTTAAAAGGTTAACTAATCTAAACTTTATGTATTGTGTTATAAGAAGAATATATAAATACTCCATATTTTATGAAAGAGATGATATACCTATATTTGATCTATAGTCATTGTTTGTTACATGATTGGTTGGTCCAACGTCAAATCAATTTGAAATTGTAACACATGTCATCGTAGTTCATTTAAAAACTAGAAAAAAATCTAATGTCGTATCATTTACGTAGTTTCCCTAATTTCGAGCATTTACGCTACATATATCAATTATAAATTCATAGTAGCCTATATTAATTTCTTTATGACACATGAAAGCACACATACTATAGAATGAAAGGTATGCCAATTAAAAGTGTCAGTAGAAAAGACAGTTGAAGTCTCCAACAAATAAGAAAAAGGCCAAAAAGTTATATCGAGAGTCACAAATAGTTTAAACTTTAAACTAAAAAATTTTGGCCATCATTTTCATTTTCTAAAATTTATAATGTAAAGAAAAGTAAAAATATATAGAGTGTGGTCTATGCATCTAACTGATGGAGCTACTACATGTAAACTGAAAACTAGACAAAGGCCTATTTCGTAAGTTCCAAAACCCAAAGTTATGATACATTTGGTTGGCATTCTGTATATAAACAGAAACAAAATTAATGATGCTTTCCCTTTCAAAAAAAAAAAAAAAATGTGGCAAAAAGTAGTAAAGAAAATTCAATGGAAAAAAGAAACGGCAAAACAATACGTCAATACTGGAATTGATCATATATAGGCAGTACAAAAAAAACTAAGAATATTATACATAGTATTGCTTGGTTACCAATAACAAAAAAAAAAAAAAATAGTCAATTGCAATATTATAATGATGGTTCTCAAATACAAATGAAAAAAACAATACTATGGTGATTAGATATTTAATTGAACACTTATGGGCTGATAAATTACTGGGAGTGAAGAAATTGGAATTGTAAAAAGGAAATTGCCATTAAATGATAAAAATAAGTGGACTACCGTGGCCCTCATAAAATTAGTCGTTTTGGGTCTAGAAAGTCTTTGGATCACAGTAATANAAAAAAAAAAAAAAAAAAAAAAAAAAAAAAAAAAAAAAAAAAAAAAAAAAAAATTTGCCGGCTATTATGGAAACAGGATGGCACGCATTGCGCGCCCGAGGTGCGGTTCCTTGTTGACTGACTTCACTCTCGTTTTTGTTTCCTTTTCCTTTAAATGTTTAATTTGTTTTTCTTTGTTTTGCACGCATATACATAACAAACAAATTATTCATTCTGTTTCAGTTTAAAATGTCGTTTTATACCTTATTTTTTGTATTAAATAATTTTTTTTTTTTAAAGATTTTCAATACATCATTTAAGACAACTTTTTGGTATAAATCGACCTACTTTGAATGTATATCTAAGACCAACTTTTTCTTTTTTGCATACGCAGTATCAAGATCATGTATTGTTTCACTCATTTTTTATTAATTTATAACAAGTAGTGTATGTTAATATCAGAAAACAGGACTTGAGACAAACAAACAAAATAAGGATACAAAAGTTTAGAAGCATTTATGAGAATATTGGGTACCTTCCAAACATCAGAAGTTTTTAAAAACATATAGAAAACTTAACCAAACAAGTAACGTATATATTTTTGAAAAATAAAGTTATTTACTGTGGTATGTTGGTTGTTTTCCTAAGAAAACTTCATATGTATTAATTGAGAATGGGGAAAAGAAAAGAAAAAACAAGTGTGTAAAATAGATCTCAATATAATTAGAGCTTATAGATTAATTGAATGATCAGGATTCAGGAGTATAGTGTTTTCGAAAATTGATTTTGGTAATTCAAGAAGTTGAATTTGGAGGAGGCTAGGGCTCGCTATTGATTATCGCTATTGATTAAATATTTTATTGATAATTCACGACCATTGGTTCCTTATAAGTCATATAAATTTCTTACTTGGCTTTGGCCTCCCAGTCAATTTTTGGTGGTTGAGGTTCTTGGCTAATCCCAAGGGGCCAAGGGGAAGACACCGCTTGTGTTGTTACCCGATCAAAGAGAAATATTTCTTTAACGAGAAAAAATCAATTAGACTCTCATGTTGTTTTCTCTTCTGCACGTACATGAGTGAGTCTTAACCCACTGGTTCCTTTTGTCAGCTGATTCTCCTCGTTTAGACAAAACATACCCAAGCATTTCGTCTGTACCAAGAATAGGGAGAAGCGCGCGTCGTCATCTTGGTATTGTAATCGGATCGGTAGAGATATAAGAATGGTTGTTTTTTTTTATCAACTGGTGCGTCATGACCAAGATCAAATAATTGTGATAATCACTTTTCGGTTGAGATGTAGAATTACTTTTATAGTGTTTTATAGTGTTTCAACTGATTGGTTGAGACTTGAGATGTAGAATTAAAACATCGATTTTGTACGATATCCATATGAATGCTACATACGAAACATGTCGCTATTTTTATGATGGTAGGGCTACCAATATTTCCAAATAAAAACATATTTTCTCAACGTTTGCTAGTAGATAAGAATGGGATTGCATTTTTCTCATTTCGCGTTCACATTGAACTACTAACATAAATGCGATTCAAAATTTAGACACAATGTACAACTACAAATCTATGGAGAAAACAAATAACGTTTGAAAAAGTTGAACTAATATGTTTCCTTCAGAATTTTAGTAATTGAAATACACACACACACACATATATATATTATAATAATAGGCACATTAACCAATATACCATAATCTAGTAAAGAAACATAGGTTTCGCTAATTGTCACAAAAGCAAAGTTTAATAAAATACATACAAAGTGCAGAATTATTGGATCAAAAATATGGGAAGCAAGCCCTATAGACACCCTAGTAATACCATTACTCTCCTCACTATTCTCCATTTCTCCACACAGAGAAATCATTAGAGGAAGTGAGAGAATGTACTGTTCATGAGAAAATTAGCCATGATCTGGTGAGTCTTCTGTGTTGGGTGAAATGAGTCCCAAAACACATACTTGTCTGCGTTTGTACATGTGAATGGGTTGTTCCTTTGACAACTATAGCCCATCTCGAACATCCCGGTGGCGCAGCAAGCCGCTGCCGCAACCTCAAACCCGAAAGAGGAAGGGTTCTTGATGATTCTCATAAACGGTTCATAGGGATTTGAGAAAACGAGGATGGAACCAGGAAGCTCTTTGCTCAGCCTCGCAACTAGCTTTTCAAGCTTACCATTGAACTGGACCGCAATGTCGTTGAAGCGTCCTACGCACTCACCTCCCGTGCCAAAGTTGGTGGCTCTCTCTAAAGGCATACATCCCATTGGAACCAATCCACCTAGTGAGATCTTCCTAGCACCAAGTCCGTGCAACTTCTTCACAAAGTCTCTAGCGATTCCAGCTAGGAAATCTTGGTAACGATCGACCGAGTACTGAGAAGAACGGCCGCCCGGAAAGGCGAAGTAGTTCTCGACGAAATCGTTGGTACCGATGCTTATGAGGTAAAGAGAGTTTTCTATGGTCTCTGTAGCTTGGTCTCTTCCTTGGTATGCTTTTAGTTTTGTTTGGAATTCTTTGTAGTACTCGAGTTGTTTCCACAGAGGTAGTACTGACTACAATCGCCATCAATTAATTTAGTTAATAGATGTAAGAAAATCTCTGACAATAATGTTTTTTCATTGGATATTATCGCAAATGTTGTTTAAAAACTAGAGAAAAACTATCTATCAAACTAACATTTACAAACGGATATTTTATTAAAAAATATATCATTAGTTATATCCTTATTTATTGCAATATTCTAATTTTGTTTCATGAAATATATAAACCAAGACTTGTTTAAGAATAAAACACAAAAGTTTATTAGATTTCTTATAAAAGAAAATGATATTTCGTAGTTCCTAACTTTACAATTTTCTCATAAATATTACTCATTCTGTTTCAATTCTATTACTCGTTTAAAAAAAAAAAAAAAAAAAACTAAACTAACTATTTGTCATTGAAGTTTGGCAACGATTATGTAATCTGGTTTTTCATAAATGTCTCTTTCCCTAGTTCTTTGACAACGAGCCCAAATATCTTATTTTTGTTAGTCAGTAAACAATCATCTATGTCTATAAGTGTTTATTTATGTAACATACCATATAGTATATGTCATAAATACAAAGGAAAGAAAAGTCCGTACCAGAACATCAGAAGTGGCGTTGTCATAGCCAGTGGCAGCAGAAGCAAAGGTGACACCTGTTGCAAAATCTGTGATGTTGTAAGAAGGATCCAAATATGCAGGAATGATTGGTTTTAGCCCTATGGCTTCCGACATAAAATCTGTCGCAATCTTCCCGTTACAAAACCTCCCTGTCGGCTTCCCGCCAACAAAGTCACGTCCATATGGCTCAAAGTTGCTTCTTGCGACCGTTGGGATATAATTGTTGTTCCCGGCATCGACGGAGGAGTCACCAAACACGATGATGGCCGGTATTTTACTGGCAAACGTTACGGCCGGTGACATAGTTATCATGAGGAATAAAAGTGTGAAGAGACTTTTGAGGTGTCCCATAGTGTATTTTTATTTTTGAGTCTTGTGGTTTAGATTGTGATAGTGTGATTCCATGAGAGCTGTCTCTCTCTTTATAAGAGAACATGAGTGTTTGAAAAACTGTGGTTTCATTGAATAAAGAGAGGTTTGTTGTGTGTTTCAATTAATGCTGAGAAATTCTGGTGAGTGACATTATTATTTTCAGCACGATTTGTTGTTTGTTCGTTTGCCGCTCCATCAATACTACTCTTTTACCGTTGGACCTTTTTGGCTATTCACATTCTTAATATTTTTAGTTATGTAGTTAAGGATATGACCAAAGTGGAAATGTTGATACATTAATTCTGTAGTTAGGTTTCAGTTTATTAAAGGAATGATCTGTCGACCCCAAATGATATTTATAGTAGGGTTGTCATAACTTGTCCCATCAAAATCAAGTAGGTTCGATTGTTGAAATTTTTGCAAGATCATGTTTTGGGTTTTGATGAAAAGAAAAATATTTAAATATATAATTAAAGTGTTTAAGTAACCAAGTGGATTAAAGATTCATCATAAAATATTGGGAATTATGGCCTAAGTGTACTGCAATTGCAATCATTACTGTGAATAGTTTAAATTACAATCATATCAAACTTTTCACACATTTCGGTGTTTAGTTTCATAGTTTGTACTTGATTTAAGATCCCCATTTATCAAAACAAGTATATCAAGTTTCTGAAGGTCTTTGGATTTTCTCTACTCTAATCAAATTTTTTGGAGAATTAATTAAAGAGAAAAGAAAGGTGTACTTTAATCGTTTGGTCATTCCATTTACATATAAAGTTGTCAAGTGAAATTATAACTAATTTAGTGAAAATTTCAGTATTAGCGCTTTTTTTGTTTTCTTGGTTTTGCTATTCCATCATCTGAGTATTCTACTATTCTGTTATCTATTTGATATTACTAGCTAATCAAGTTTAATATACAAAAAAAAAAANTTTTTTTTTTTTTTTTTCTAATGAAAACCAAAGAGAAGTTAATAACATTATTGCTTCGAAAAACGTAGAATAAACTTTACCAAAACTTTTAGAATTTAGGTGTCACAAACTAATAACCATTCAATTTCAACCTCTAAAAAATTCTTCATGAGCTAAAACCTCTCCTACTCCTATATCTACCATTCTTTCTTCAAAAAAAAAAAATCACAGAAATTTTAAAGGTTTCTGCGATAAAACAAATAAACAAATAAGTAAATGAAAAAAAAAAAACAATTGCCAAAAAAAAATGGTGGGCTTCCAAGGCCCATATGAGCCCACCAAAAACGGCGGCCACCTGGTTCATCACTGCCTCCCTCACGAACTGTTGTCCCGAAAACCTCAAACAACGTCAACATTCTTGGCTCTGTATCTTCTCGGAATGATGTTTTGGGTCTCATCAAATATCAAACCCTGTTTCCGTCTCTCAACATTCACCAAGAGATTCTCCTCATTTCAAGCTACTAAATCAGTGATCGATAAGGCATCACTCGATGAGGAGCTAAGAGTTTTCATCGTCGCCGGCGAAGTCTCCGGCGATAACATCGGCTCTCGTCTTATGGCTTCACTTAAAAAGCTCTCTCCTTTACCCCTCCGTTTCCATGGAGTTGGAGGGTAAGCACTTGGGTTTACCCAATTAAGATTAAAATTCCGATTCTTCAATCGAAAAATTGTATCTTTGCTTTCTAACGAAAATTGATGTTTTGAAACGGTATAAGATCATTGATGTGCAAGCAAGGATTGACTTCGTTGTTTCCTATGGAGGATTTGGCTGTGATGGGTGTGTGGGAGCTCTTGCCGCATTTATATAAATTTCGTGTGAGCATTTTTTTGGGACTTAGTGTTTGTTATTGATCTAAGCCAGTTTAGATGCTTTGATCTTACTGGTCTAGTTTTGAGATTCCAGGTGAAGTTGAAGGAGACTATTGATGCTGTGACTAAGTTCAAGCCACACGTTGTTGTCACTGTTGATTCAAAGGGCTTTACTTTCCGTCTACTTAAGGAGTTACGAGGTAAAACATTCTTGAAAACTTGCAAGAAAAGAATCTGTGCTTAGGAGTAGATTGAGGTTTAGTGAAGATGATCTGATTGATAATGCTTGCTAAACAATGTCCCTTGTCCTCTTAGACACACTAACTTCGAACCTTCATAAGCGCGGTTTCTTGAATTGTATCAAGTCTGTGTAGTGGAGAATGAAAAACTAAACAAATGGGGGGACATTGTAATTGGCTTTTGGGAGCCAAGAAACTCCTGAACGGGATTATTATATATCATGTAGGACAACGGAGGAATGGTTTTTGGCTTTGCAGCTAGATACAATCAGCAGAGCTTGGAAGCTTCTTCTCCGGTGCATTTTCATTACGTGGCCCCGTCGTTCTGGGCTTGGAGAGGAGGAGAATCAAGACTTGGAGGTCTGTCTGAGTTCGTTGATCATCTTTTCTGCATTCTTCCGAACGAGGAAATGGTTTTGAGGGAACATGGCGTGGAAGCAACCTTTGTTGGACATCCTGTTCTTGAGGATGCTTCTGAGTTCAACCTTGTAAGCAATTTCTCGTTGGATTAATCTTCTTTCTATGATACTCTCTCAGATTCCTTAGTACTAATTTGCTGTTGTAGGTGAGGACGTGCAAGCCTCAGGAATCGAAGCTTGAAGGCTTGAGTTTTGGTAATGTGAAGTTTATAGCTTTTTTTTTTTTTTTCCACAGATTGTTTATCTACTTTTGTTGATTCGTCTCATTGTTCTCTTGCTGCATTGCGAAACGGTTTCATGAAAAGAAGACTCAACGGTCATTTCGGTGCTGCCTGGAAGCAGATTACAAGAAGTTGAAAGAATGCTACCAATATTTTCCAAAGCAATGCAGCTACTCAAAGACCCGTTTCCAAAGCTAGTAACTCTCATCCACGTCGCATCCAACACTCAAGTGAATCGTTACATTGGAGAATACCTCCATGAGTGGCCTGTTCCAGCAATCCTAGTCCCAAGTGGATCCACTCAGCTTAAATATGATGCCTTTGGAGTAAGTCTCTTNTCTCTCTCTCTCTCTCTCTCTCTCTCTCTCTCTCTCTCTCTCTTTCTCTCTTGGTGTCTCTTCTTCTCATTGTCCGGTTTTCGATGATAACAGGCGAGTCAGGCTGCGTTATGCACATCAGGAACAGTTGCTGTTCAGTTGCAGCTAGCTCGTCTACCTTCCTTAGTCGCTTACCGAGCACATGTTCTAACAGAGCTATTGATCCGTTACAAAGCCAAGATACCTTATATATCTCTCCCAAACATTCTCCTAGACTCGCCAATCATTCCTGAAGCTTTGTTTCAATCCTGCAACCCTTCCAATCTCGCCTCGATACTTGAGTAATACTAATTTCTCTACCTCACCCTCGATATTTTTATTATCCGGCTGTCGAGAAATGGGAATGATGATTTGAGATGTTGTGTGAAAATTGTAGGAGACTGTTGATGGATGAAGAGATGAGAGAAAAACAAGTTGTTGCTGCTGAAACCTTGACAAGGCTCTTGCATCCATCAAAAAGCTTTCGTTGCAGTGATTTGGAATCTCATGGATATAGACCGAGCATTTTAGCAGCTTCGACTATTCTTAGCTATGCTAAGAGTTGAAGCCAATACGGGGAAACAAATTACGTCGTGGTCTATTCTTAGCCTTCGACTATTTTAGCAGCTTTTTTTTTTTTTTTTTCCTCTCCAGAGTTACATCGTGGTCTATTGGTCTTCATCTTCAAAACATAGTTCAAAACATAGAAGTTCCCGAAACAGCATTGAACAGAAGACCACGAGCATCAAAATGTTCGTTTGTTGGAGATACTGCTCCAGTGTAAGCAGCGATCAGGCTTCAGAATCACAGGAGCCACAGTGCTTGGATCCAATTTTTGACTCAATATCTAACCCTGTAATGCTTTTCGTTACAGAGAATTAGATTACTAGCAAACTCACGGTCTATAGTAGTGCTAGCTCCGAGGTGGTTATTAATTTACTTTTTCTGATATTTTAAGCATGTTTTGATGTATTTAAAATATTTTAATGCAGGATAAACTCACCTACTTCTTGAAAGAAAGCTGTGAGATCACGTGCTAGTGTCCGATAATATTTCTTTTTTATTAAGTGGTCATTTTGGTCATAAGACACTTTGGAGATTGACTTGGAGTCAATTCTTTCATTGCTACTTTTAGTTTTTATTTTTAACTCATCTCTCTTCTTCCAAAGAACATCAAAGCGAGTTGCAGAGCTGATTCAGAGAAGGTAAATCGTGCTTTCTGTTTATATTTTTCATTTTCTTTCTGTTTTTTTCTGCTCTACTTGCCCCTGATCCGTTTTTTCTAATTCTGTTGAGGTGACTCGAATCTGCTTTAGAAAAATTCTTTGGATTATTACAAGATCTTGTTTCACGATTTTGAACATCAAATCTTATTACACGTTTGTTTGAATCAAGGGTTTAAGTAAAAAAAATTATCCCGGAAAGGTTCAACTCTCATTAGATCGACCAATTATTTCTGGTAAAGGGATTTTTTTTTTGTAATAATGTTATCATTGGTGATTGATGACTCATGTGTTAACGGTGGAACAGGAGAGTAGTTATGGCTGAGGCACTTGTGTCTTTTGGAGTGGAGAAACTTTGGGAGCTCTTGAGTCGAGAATCTGGGCGACTGCAAGGAGTTGACGAGCAAGTTGATGAACTAAAATGTCAGATGAGAACATTACAGTCATTGTTGAAAGATGCAGATGCCAGGAAATATGAGAGTGATATTGTGAGAAACTTCTTGGAAGATGTCAAGGACATTGTTGATGATGCTGAGGATATCATCGAATTCTTTTTTCTGAAAGGATTAAAAGAGAAAGGGATCAAGAAGCGTGTGAAAAGACTTTGTTGCTTCTTAGTGGATCGCCGGAAATTCGCTTCAGATATTGAAGGCATTACTCAGAGGATCTCTAAGGTGATTGCGCGTATGCAGAGTTTTGGCATAAATATTATTGATGGTGGCCGTTCGTTGTCGCTGCGAGAAAGACAAAGCGTGCAAAGAGAGACCCGAAAAACATTTCCCAGTAGTTCTGAAAAGGATCTTGTGGGGGTGGAAGAGAGTGTTGAAGAATTGGTTGGTCATTTGGTGAAGAATGATAAGATTCAAGCTGTTTCTATAACGGGGATGGGTGGTATTGGTAAAACGACTCTTGCTAGACAAGTTTTCCATCATGACATTATCAGACGTCATTTTGATGGATTTGTATGGGTATGTGTTTCCCAAGAGTTTAGGCGTGAGGATGTTTGGCAAAGGATTTTGCAAGATCTTAGACCAAATGATGGAGGAATAAAACAAATGGATGAGGATACGCTCCAGCGTAAGCTCTTTCAAATGTTGGAAACATCTAGATATTTCATTGTCCTTGATGATGTATGGAAAAATGAAGATTGGGACCGAATAAAAGCGGTGTTTCCCCAAAGAAGAGGTGAGCTTTACATCTGATTGTACAACCTTTTTTTTTTTTCCAATTTCATAATGCCTTTTATTCCCTAAAATTAAAGTGAATGTAATTGGCAGGTTCGAAGATGATAATAACTTCTCGCAATGAAGGTGTTGGTTCACATGCAGATCCAACATGTTTTCCCTTTAGACCAAGAATCCTTACTCCCAAAGAAAGCTGGAAGCTATGTGAGAGCATAGTATTCCCTAATAGACATGAAGCAGGTACGCCTTCTTAATAAAACTAATTAAGACCAATAATTAATCTTGTGAATTCTAACTTCTCTTATAAATCTTTAAGGAAAAGAACCATTATATTTCTTACTCTTTCATACTTTTATATATAAAATCTTATGGTTTAATTATCTTTGATACGTCAAATCGTAAACAATTACACAACATATTTCAAGGCTCAAATCTTAAAATTTATTACACGATGATGGTTTGCAGAGTTTAGGGTTGATGGAGAACTAGAAGGCATAGGTAAGAAAATGGTCACATACTGTGGAGGACTCCCATTAGCCGTTAGAGTGTTGGGAGGCTTGTTAGCTAAGAAATACACAGTTTCAGAGTGGGAAAGAGTATATGAGAATATTCAAACTCCTGTCTTAGGAAAGTCAGTCTTAGATGACAATAAGCTCAATTCGGTTTACCGATTATTGTCTCTAAGCTATGAAGATTTGCCAATGCAGTTAAAGCATTGTTTCCTTTCCTTGGCCCATTTCCCTGAAGATCGCAAGATAAATCTAAGGATATTGTTCAATTTATGGGCTGCAGAGGGAATAATAAGTTTATCCTGCGATGGAGAAACAATTCGAAAAAGTGGAGAAGACTACCTAGAAGAGCTAGTGATAAGAAATATGGTTATTGCTGTAAAAGACTATTCGACTATTGGTGATGGTGAAGGTTATTGTCAAATGCATGACATGATGAGAGAAATGTGCTTATCTAAAGCCAAAGAAGAGAACTTTCTTCAAGTCATGGAGGTCCCTACTTCCACCTCTGCTATCAATGTTGAAACACCTAGTAGAGCTCGAAGACTCCTTGTACATAATGGTAATGCACTCGATATGTTGGGACATAAAAACAATCATAAATGCAGATCTGTTTTGTGTTTCGGAGTGGAGGGAAACTTGTGGGAGCAGTCAGCTCGAGTTTTCCGAAGTTTACCATTACTGAGGGTGCTAGATCTGAGTAATGCCAAGTTTGAAGGAGGGAAGTTACCTTCCAGCATTGGAGAGCTCGTTCATTTGAGATTCTTGAGCTTAGAAGATTCTACAGTATCTCATCTGCCTTGGTCTCTGCGGAATCTAAAGCTTCTGATCTACTTGAACTTATCCTTAGAAATCGATATGGTAGTTCATGTGCCAAATGTTCTGAAAGAGATGCTAGAGTTGAGGTACCTTTTCTTACCATCAAATATGGATGACAAGACAAAGTTGGAATTGGGTGATCTCGTGAACTTGGAGACGCTTTTGTTTTTCTCAACAAAACATACTAGTGTGACCGACCTCCTCCGTATGACTAGGCTTACGGACCTTGCTGTTCATTTAACTAGCGAGTGTACTTCTGAAACTCTATCATCATCTCTCTCTCAATTAAAAAAACTCGAGACTTTTGGTTTAATTGATTTGGGCGTATCCAGCGTGGTTTATCAAGGGGCCGACTTCGTTCTAGATTTCATTCATCTGAAGGAATTAGAGTTGATCATCCATATGCCAAGGTTTCCTGATCAATACCGATTCCCTCCCAACCTTGCACACATACGTCTAAGATATTGCATGATGGAGGAGGATCCAATGCCGATTCTGGAAAAGTTGCTTCATTTAAAGTCGGTTAAATTATCATGGCGTGGTTTCGTCGGGAGGAGAATGGTGTGCTCAAAAGGTGGATTTCCCCAGTTATGTTCTCTAGAATTATCCGAGCAGGAAGAGTTGGAAGAGTGGATCGTAAAAGAAGGGTCAATGCCATGTCTTCGTACTTTGGTTATAGATGATTGCAAAATGTTGAAGGAGCTGCCGGATGGGACGAAGTATATAACTTCCTTAAAGGAACTGGAAATTAAAAAAATGAACAGCGAGTGGACCAAGAAACTGGTACCAGGTGGAGAACACTACTACAAAGTCCAGCACATTCCTAGTGTTCAATTTTTCAACTGTGACGACGATGAATAAGGAGAACAGAAAGTAGCAGGTAATTCTCTCTTTTCGGTATCATGTCAGTTTTGTTCGTTTGTTGGTTATATGCATCCTCCTTGAAGTTTGGTTTGAAAGTCACATATATGACCTAACTTTTCTTTGTTTTTGGTTTTCAGGTGGAATCTATTCAGAATCATTACCGAGCTACTACTGATTGTGTGTGATGTAAATAAGTTCTTTATATTGTGTTCATGTATTAGTTTTCATATCTTATCTGTTTAATACATTTACATGTTGCTCTCTCTCCCTCTCTCTCTCTATCTTACGTTAAGTTTGAAACATATTTTGTAACTGCAACCATCTTTTTGTAATATTTTTCCTTTTCTTCCTTTTTCATGTGGGCAATCTTTCACAGATTGCATATCAATATGATTGTGTATTCTATGACTTGGGATGATTTCATTCCCAGCAAAAACATACAAAGCTGAAACTGACATTGTGGATGCTTAGTCAATTTGTATAGTCGGACTTTGAGATATATATAGGATAACTTTTTTGATTGTGACTAGAGCCTTTAAATGGTGAGCGAGCAGCTTCTCTTACGTACACAAGCAGTGTAGCTTTTTTCTTTCCTCCGCTCCGGAGTTGCATCATGGTCTTGATCATCGCAACATAGTTCCCAGCCCCACTGTACGCGTTTGAAATTTTATTGATTCTTCAAATCAACGCCATTTCTAATAAGTTTTTAGGCAAACTAAAACCTTTGTCTAGTTAGCTTGATTTTAAGATTTGGTTAATGAAAGTGAAGATAGTGAGGAGTTAACTTTAGTTTATCGGTGGAATTGTGCTATAAATATTTTTTTTTTTTTTTTTTGGTCGAACAAAGCTTGCATTAGATCAAGAGTTTATCTCCAAAAGGAGAAGATACAAAAGGCCACAAGGAGCTAAACAAACCAATGCATCAGACCACATATTGGTCGAGCCCAAGGTTAAACAAAGTACAACACAATAACTCAAGCAGAGATAAAGAGATAGATGGGAGCGTGCAAGCTCAACGCAGTAGCAATCAGACCAAAGCAACATATGCCGTCTTGATCAAGATCACCAAGAGGAGGGATAAGCGCCTCCAATGACGAGAAGGTCAAACCATCAACAATATAAATTGATGATCGAGACATGAAGAGTCTCTTGGTTACTGCTCTAAACAGAACAGCCTTCAACACGATGCTCCCTGCAACAATAACACTCAAAACAAGTGAAGTACTAGGGAGGAGAATAAGCTCCTTAACGGAGTAATGAGGACTATGAAAGTCCAAATCCAGCTTAACTGGAGGGATGCAACTAAGGCAATTCTTTCTAATCTGCCACATAGAGAAAGAACACGAAGCATAACCCGTCATGAAGAAGACGGAAACGACTCTGCATACTGCAGTAAGGGAACGCACGAAGGCGTTAAAGGAGCCACCAATGGGTAATAACTTGGGAACCAGTGAAACGGAGGCCTTCAGAAACTGGAGGCAACACACTCGACATCCACAAAACCAGAGCTAACCATTTCTCTAGATTCCTAAAGCAACCCACTGTGGGGAAAGCAGGAGACAAGGAGGAGCAAACCTGGGAGAGCGAGAGGTGAAAGGTGATGAGAGTGACAATGAAAGAGTCAACATCCGACATAGGAGCTCTGGCAGCCGGGGACATCCGCAGGTTGAGCGGGGTGGTGAGACGGTGAGAGGGCTCCACATCTCGGCGTCGTAGAGAAGCCATACCAACAGGAAAGGCAGAAGTCGGATCTTCTTCGAGCTCAAGGAGCGGGAGAGTGGCTGGATATTCCAGAGACTTCCTTAGATGAAGACTGACAGCGACTGGAGAAAGAACGGCAACGTGACATCGAGGAAACAACCGCGAGACGGCAAGAGCCCAAGAGGATAAATGACTGCATACTGCAGGAAGGGTTCGCCAACCATCGGACACAAGAGAGAAACCAAGCAAACCGGAAAATAACCTGGATCTAGAGCTTGGTGCGTCGGTTGCGGAACGGAGACGAGAGACGCAGCGAGGACAGAGGAGAGATTTCGCAGATCTGGAGGGTCGGGAGGTTCGGGCGGTTCAGAGGGAGAGACTGGTAATAGAGCAAAGCTGGATCCCAGATCTGGCGGTTCTGGGGGTGGGGGAGAAAATGACTCCATGGGAGGAGAAGAAAGAGATAGGAGACGAGAGATTCTCGACGGCAAGCGTGAGGCTGCACGTCGGCGGTGAAGAGGTGAAGGAAAACCCTAATCGCCTTTGTCGTCGCCCATGAGAGAGAGACGGTCAAGTCCGTAATTATCTTTTCTTGTAGTGCTATAAATATTAAGCTATGTTATATTCAGAAAAAAAGAATAACAGAGATGAGAAAGAAAAAAAAAAAAAAAAAAAAAAAGTTAATTNAGTGTGATAACTAACAATCACAATGGTTGATGTACTAATATTATTTTGATGATCATCACAACATTACATTGTTGAAGAATGGTAATAATTTCTCTATAACATAAATCACGGTAACACAATTCTTGTAAGCCTTCAAACTAAAACATACAGGGAACTCAATTTCATGTAACAAACACCATCAGTGGATCAAATATCAAACTCTGTTTCTCGGAAACATGTTTCGGGTCTCATCAAATATCAAACTCTGTTTCCGTCTCTCAACATTCACCAAGAGATTCTCCTCATTTCGAGCTACTAAATCAGTGATCGATAAGGCATCAATCGACGTGGAGCTAGACTTTTCATCGTCGCCGGCGATAACATCGGCTCTCGTCTTATGGCTTCACTCTAAAAGCTCTCTCCTTTACCCCTCCGTTTCCATGGAGTTGGAGGGTAAGCACTTGGGTTTACCCAGTTAAGATTAAAATTCCGATTCTTCAATCGAAAAATTGTATCTTTGCTTTCTAACGAAAATTGATGTTTTGAAACGGTATGTGCAAGCAAGGATTGGCTTCGTTGTTTCCTATGGAGGATTTGGCCGCATTTATATAAATTTCGTGTGAGTATTTTTTTTTGGGACTTAGTGTTTGTTATTGATCTAAGCCACCATTCGATCCTTTAATCTTCGACTATTCTTAGTTATGCTAACTTGCTAAGAGTTGAAGCCAATACGCCAAAAATGTTGTATCCTTCAAATAATATTTAAGGTTATACATTGTCATCGCTGACTACTGAAGTAGGTCATTCTTTAAATATGTACTCGTGTTAATCTGAAGAACATCCACTGGGGTGAGCTTATGTTCGATTCTTCAGTTTCTTGGTCTTTACGTACGTAATGTAGAAGTCCAGTGATTAGTCTAATGTCGTATGAGAAGTTCGTTGTCACAATAAAAATTATGGTTAGGTGATAGTATATCGAGAAGGATTGGGCAACGATAGGGCCTGATCCAACACATTTGTTCCACCTAATTAAATATGATTTTGTTTTCTGGTTTTTTTTTCTAAAACCTAATTAAATTTGTATTCAAATCTAAAAAAAATCATAATGTAAATTTTAGTTCTTGTACCTATAGATACATGCATGCATATGTTATGTATATAAATCATCACAAAATAATGATCTGTTAGGCAAGTAACTACGAATATATTTTTAGTAGCTTTTTAGCAAAATCAAAAAATTGTTTCCATTCTTTTTAGTCACAACTATTAACAATTTTCTCGCAATTTGGTCGATTGTCTTGCGATCACTGATTGTTAGTAATTAAAATAGATATTCTAAAATTTGGAGATTAGTTAAGAAAAGCCACTTTGTTGATTTTCCTCGCTCGAATGACATTGCATATATAATCAGGAACCTAAAAGCACTTCTAACAAGAGAAACGTAAAAATTTTAGAGAAATTGCTTGATATCTCAAATAGTGGACAAACTCACCCAGGAAATTTTCAAATGAGAAATTTTGAAAAACTTTGGGTGTTTCTCAACTCTTTTGAGATACCTACTTGACAAAATCTTATTATTATTATTATTTTTTTTTATTATTTTGTGAGAGACTCACTGCACGATGAGAGACTATTGTTGGTGGTGTTCTAACGAGAAACACAAACTATGATGTCAGAAAAAACCTGTAAAAGAATATGAACTGAAAAATCAAATGTGATCCAGTTATATACTAAAAACGCACAAGCTTAGAAACGTGATGTTAATTATGAATTTATGATTGCAAATGCACATTTTGTGTTTCTGTTACCTTTAGGAAGTTATGACCAAATAATGAAAGTGAATCGATACAAAATGACCAAAAAATTTATGCTTTCGTCACCGTTTGTACAATTTAGCATGACTTTGGTTTACGGTAAGTGTATATTGATAACTAACGTTACCTGTTTAAACCTTACTTGATTTACATACTTTTAAACTATATTACTCATGTTGTCTGATGAATGATCAGGGTTAAAATGTGTAACCTTCGTGAGTTATAATTGTATCAATTCTTAGAAAAACCATGTCTTAATTATGAAAGTGTATTCGCTTACACACTTTTCTCTATTGGAGTTTGATTTACTTCCGTAAGAATCTGTTTAATAAATTGGTTCTCTAGACAAGTTTCTCTTCATCTCGAATCCTATAATCCACGTTATTTGAAAATTTTAGCTCTGTATTGGTTTGAGACAATCCATATTAGGCAGACCTTCTTCTCCAACATCTCAAGGGTTTTTTGAACATGACAGACTTGATTTTCTTGAAGAAAGAAATAGAGCTACATTAAAACCAAAAAAAAAAAAAAAAAAAAAAAAAAAAAGGGGAAAAANAAAAAAAAAAGAGCTGAGAAACACACCCAAAATACTGTACAGTCGTATGGCTACTGTATGTTTAAAGCTCTGTCAAGTCTTGATAAGCAGCTAATGCAGATTTAGGACTCATTTTATTTAGCATTCATATTTCAATCACCCAACGAACCAGTTCTATTGTTTTTTTTTTTTTTTTTTTTTTTTTTTGTGGATGTGAAGGGTGTTGTTCATAGGGATGTTAAGCCAATCAACTTCCTCTTCTCTAGGAAGACCAATAAAGGCTATCTTATTGATTTTAACCAAGAAAGACCATGGTGTTAGCAAATCTCTTGCACCCTTTTTGTAACACCCGTCCCCGTAAGCTAGCCTTTATTGGTTTAGTTTAGAAGACGGTGTCAAGATAGTTGTACATACATAATTACGAGAGATTGAGGGTTAAACTGGACAAAGATGCTTTCCTTTAGCAAAGAAAGAGATGCAAAACACCAAAATAAGAAAAATCCATCTCATGTAAATCTCTTAAACCCCAAACTCTCTCAAGCATGCACCAATCTCCATTTACATAAAAAAAAAAAAAAATAGAAAAGAAGCATTCTCAGAACAGTATGTTTTGTTGGTGGATATTCTTGCAAGAGTACGCTGATTTGGGTTTTCAAGAGCCATCCATGGAAATATCACCTCCGGTTGCTGGCTTTGTTGGAGCTGCTCCAAAAGTGAACCCTTGAGGAGGGATACTTGAAGCAGGAGATGAAAATATAGAAGAAGCAGGAGCATTGTTGAACACTACAGGGGTTTGCCCTTGATTATTATTAACCTCAGGGAAGCCACCAAACCCAAATGCCGGAGCATCGTTGATATTCATCGCCGACATCATCCCTTCCCTTGGCCCGAATATCGTCCTCTCAAACTCCTCCAGCTGTTGGTAGAACTCTGAGAAGAGAAGAAGACAAAAAAGCAAAATCAGCAACAGTGTTCACTTTTCAAGAATGGCTTAAAATCCTAAGAAAGTGTGACTGAGAGTACTTGCCTTGATTGATGTCAGTTGTGGGTCTTCGTTGTTTAACCCATTGATGACTCTCAGCGAGTCTCCACCCTTTACGTTTCATCAAGTAGGCTATAACAACCGCCGGTGATCTGTCAAAGTCATCGAAATACATGAAGGATCCATCAACACAGAAACGAAACTTCAAAAGCTCCCAAGAACACAGAGGAAAAAAGTACAACAGTACGAGAATGATAAATGATATTCACCTGCTTTTTCCGGACATGCAATGCACAAGAACACGTGCCTTGTCCTTCTCACATTGGTCTACACAGCAAATTCAAGAAGATGGGTTATAAGCCACAAGGAACAAAAAGATGAATGCTTTTTGAGATGGAAATAGGAGTTCAAACCTAAGAACTGGATAGCATCATCAAACTGTAAGACTTTATCATCAGCAAGGCAATGGTATGTGAACGAGTTCCTGTAGAGATTCTGGCACAAAGGAACCGTCTGTTCAAACAAAAAAAACAAGAACACAGAGTCAATACCAATAAACATTATTCCTTTGCAATCACCATAAACAGAAATTATAAGCGAAAGAAAACAAAACCATATGCGGTTAATGTTCAATTCTAGTAATATACAAGGTATATGATGATTGGTAAAGATTATTGAAGATTCATTCATCTACAATTGCAAAATCATACACTCTCCTATGTGTCAATGTTTCAACAAAACCAATTCAATAATTCGATTAAGATTAAACCAAATTATACACAGCTAATTTCGTACTCTTTAAACCTAATTAAGCTTAATTTCATAACGAATTGAGAAGATTTATGACAAACCAAAGGAACGAAGAAAACTCACATTGAGAACACGAGAGATTCCCTGAGTCTTGAGAAGCTCAGAGCGAGAGGCGTTGTCGTAGCTTCCCAGGTAAAGAAACTCCGGCAAGATCTCCGACGGAAAAGCGCTGACGTGGACTTGCGCAGCCGCCATATCGGAAGTGACAGGCGTGCGGTGGCCACAGATTCCACAGACTTCTCCTTCCTCGTACTTGTGATAATGCCCACAAACCGAACAAGGGTTTTCTCTCTCTCTCTTCCTCATGATCACAGATTAAAACCCTAGATCCGATTACTGATCAGATTAAAGCAAAAAAGATCACGAATTTATCGAGGGCGATTATGCGGAGGTGAAATTAGGGATCTCAAGACGGTGAAAACGAGGAGGTTTTAGGGTTAATTAGAAGGGGAAAGATTGGAAATTGAAGAATCGGGAATGAGACGAGGGAGAGAGACTCTTGAGGAGTTTCTGGTTTCTGTGAGAAAGAGAATAAAATATTGCGACTTGTCTTCTTCCTCTTCTTCTTCTTCAATATCTCTCTGTCTCTGATTTGAGCTTTAATACTGGTTCGGATAGACACGTGCCACGTGGATTTTGTGTGACATATGATATATGTATATCTAACAAAATTGTGAAATCTAATTTGTGGATTTGGAGTACCATTTATGAAGATTTACCGGATTTTTTTCACAAGATTTACAAAAGTTTTTTTTTTTTTTTTTTTTTTTTTTCTTTTTTTTTTTTCNTTCACTTTCCTTTTGTCAACAACTTCTTTATTTATTTTAGGCTTAGTCTTTTATGAATAAAATTTTGTTAGATGTTTCTTTCATGCCAATTAATTCAATATTTATTTAATAACGTTTGTATATTTTTTCTTCTGACAAAAAAAAAGTTTGTATACAGTATTTTTTTATC
Source organism: Noccaea bulbosa (assembly GCA_900406535.1). Lineage (NCBI taxonomy): Eukaryota > Viridiplantae > Streptophyta > Magnoliopsida > Brassicales > Brassicaceae > Noccaea > Noccaea bulbosa. The sequence continues at coordinate 2,699 of OVBJ01000776.1, read as the reverse complement.
TAAACATTAGACCAACATTATGGGCAGATTTTAAGTCAGATCTTAATACATTTGAGATTAAAAATAAATGAAAATTGGCCAATTATACAAAAAATGCATATTATATTAGATCAGTTAAGAAACGATTTTTACTGGACAGGTGTCCAATTTTCTTCATCTCTCTGTTCTCTCTCCTCCTCTTGCGACTGAAAATCGAAGAGGCAAACACATTCGGGTCGATTCCTCCACTCTTCCTCCGGTAAAGTCAATGAGTCGATGCAGAGCGAGCTCATACTCATGTGATCCGATTCTCGGAAATTAACATTAGACAAACTGGTTAAAATATAGGGTTTTATATTATTATACGATTTATTAAATTCAGAATGAATTTATTAAGCTCGGTAACACTAAAAAAAACACTAAACAAATAAATTTTTAACCTCTAAAGTTTCAAATTTGAATTCTTCATGGTTCATTGATCACACACCTCATGATACAAATCCATTATTTCCATACCTTCACGGCTAACGTAAATCAATATGCACTGTGAATGCACCCTGAATCTACCACAATCATCTTGCCTCCAATTATGGGCAACAATAACTTAAAAAGAGTTATTATTAAAAATTGGGTGAATTTGTTCAATAGCTATATTGAAGAACAATATTACGAATATATCCATTGTGAATTTGATAATAAGGAAATAACAAAAAGAAAATATTGTGGACAAAATTGCTAGCTGAGTTCTCTACTATTCTATAGAGAAAAAACAGAATAGACCAACTAATTGCAGAATTGTTTGTTTTTTATCAAAAGAGTAATTTCGATAATAATACATATTACACACAAAATAGTCTAACCATTCATTTGTTATGGCTATTTGATTAATTATAAGTTTTTTATGCCTATACATGCTAATTTATCTTAAAATTATCATTATGGTCTTCTGTTTGCATCTTTTTTAAACCAATATTTTGTATCACATATAGCGCGGAAATAAACTTTAGAGACAATTATTTGGATTTTTGTTTACCACAGCTTTCCATTTTCTTTAACTCTTTGCAAGGTTTACATATTACATTTAAGATAATATTTATGCATATGATGAATTATTTGTGATTTGTGAATACTTGCAAATTTCTGAAACACAAGGCTTTGTTCGTTTGGAAAGTCCGATGCTGTATCTGGATGCAAATGCCATAATACTGTTTCGTTTTTCATATTAAAATATGTTTTCATATACAACATCTAAATGATAATTTTTTTGCATCCGACAAAAATAGAATTTTCAGATGCTGAAAAATGGAGAGTTGAAATGCAATATGAAAATGACAAATTACATTTTCAAAGTTTTAAAAACAGATATCGATCTCTAACCCTAATTTCTCGATTTTTTTTCTTATTCTTCACGGAAATCATTTCTCACTCTGGAAAATCCATGGATTCTGTTTCAGTTGGTCTATTCAGCTTAGAAACATCATATTCCACGGTTTCTTCTTCTCATCCTTAGTCTCATATACTGACACTCACTCACATTCACTCATGCTCATGTAAGCTCTTTTTCTAGCTATTTCTCTTTATTAAACATGTTGTGATTATGTATAAGCGTTCGATTTCATGTTAAATAGAGGTTAATTGATTATATTATATCCTCTTTTTGGATCTAATTATTCCATATTCTCCAAAAGATTTATGGGTTTCAGATTTTCTTCAGTTAAGGGTGTTTTATTTTGTTCACAGAATCCATCTTTGTTGATTATAATTTCTCTTGTGGGTTTAGAAATTTTAGTTTATAACTAGTGTTTGATGCAACTCGGAGTAGATATAAAAATCTGAAGTCAAAAAATAAGGCAAAATCGGTTCTAGAAATTGAAATAATTCATAGATATCAACAAGCAATCAATGCTGTATCCAGATGCAGCATCGACCTCTCTAAACGAAAAGGGCCCAAGTAAAAATACAGTAGTGTAAGTGCTGCTTTACATTTTAGTTTTTTATTTTTTTATTTTTTTATTTTTTATTTTTTTGCAACAAGTGCTGGTTTACTATCATTCCCACGATTTAATAATTAAATTTCTGGCTAAACCATCGGTTAACAAAACAATCGAACCGGTTTTCTATTTCGTTCTCATCTAGCTTCAGTCGAAAGAATTGCTCAGATGCCACAAATTGGCGAACCGGTCGCTCATATGCCACAAAAAGAAAATGAAGTTTTTTTCTAATTATTTTTAAATCGAAAAACAAGTAAAAGACAGTTGAACCAAAGCAAAGTTGAAGTATTTACGAATCCAACCAGGGTTATACCCGATAACCGCAAACCCGACCCGATCACACTGGATATTAATCTTTAAATCCCTAATTTCACCGTTTTTGTTTTTTTTTTCTTCAAGTAAAAATTTGAAATTGAGCAGTGAGTGAAAGGAGGAATAAATCCAAAGCGAAATCGAAAAATCTTGTAACGGGGAGTAAATCCAAAGCGAAATCGAAGAATCTTGTAACGGGAAGTGAAGAACTAGAGTGAAGCGAATCGAGTGAAGCTTCCAATTGAATCCAGAAATGGTGGTGTTGAGAAGCAACAAAGAAACGATGGAACCGCCAAAGCCGAGAGAAATGGCGGAACCATCAAACCCGAGAGAAGCGGCGGAGAAACCTTCGAAACCGACATAAATGGCGGTACCGGAACCGACGAATACGACAGAAGAACTGTCGAAGGTCACAGA
>OVBJ01000775.1:0-42295 GCA_900406535.1 Noccaea bulbosa | reverse complement strand
ACGTTTCCGGTACGCGGGACGACACCGATTTGCCGTCCCCGTGCATCGTAGGTAGCAACAAGTGTTTTGTCTAAGCAATGGAGGTCTCGTTGGAAGATGGTGCATGCACTGGATTTAGATGATGGAAGCATTCGGAGTGAGCACAGGACATTTCGAGAGATCGTTTCCAGGGTTCTGCATTCCCATGAAGCTCCCGTTCTAGAGAGGTTTCGTATCGGCTGTTTTGTAAGCGGCTGGGATAGTATGTATGTTAGACTGTGGATCGCTACTGCATCCGCACGCCATTTGCGTGAGCTGGATCTCGGTGTTGTCTCTCATGTAAAAGAGTATTTCAGATTACCTGAAAGCTTGTATAGCTGCAAAACACTAGAGACCTTGAAGCTCAGCAGTTCGGTCATTGTAGATGTCCCTTCTGAGGCTTGTCTCAAGTCCCTTACAACTCTCCATCTTTCGTTTGTGCGCTACGAAGGCGAGGCATCCCTTGGTAACCTTTTATCTGCTTGCCCTAAGCTTGAGGATTTGTCAGTGTATAGACGTTCTACACTGAGTGTGCCGCCGACTTTGACTATCGCAGTTCCATCCTTACAGAGACTGACAGTCTCTGATAACAATAACTGGCTAGGGGCTGGGGGTTATGTGATAGATGGTCCTTGTGTGAAGTACTTGAATATTGAAATCAGGGACGCTCTTAACTTTCGTCTCATCTCCAAGGCAACGGAGCTGGTGGAGGCAAAAAATTTTCATGTCTCTAACATAAATAACGACAACATTCTGGGGTCTCTCACATCAGCCAAACGTGTTTGGTTGAGTTTGTCACCCTCGGATGTAAGGTTTTCTTGCACAGTTTTTTTTTTTTTTTATTTTTTTTTTTTTTTCTGGACCCTAAAACGGCCTCATGTATATATATACAGATTACACTTGCTATGGGTAGTATCTTCTATCAGTTGCTATGTTTGGAGCTTCTTACATATAAAGCCGCGCGAGTGGTGGACTCTACTTGTGCTCATGCTCGATAGGTCACCGAAACTGCAAGTCCTCAAGCTCGACGATGTAAGGCATTGCAAGTATATAGCTATCTATCTTTTTTCGGTTCAAGGGGCTTTAATGTTTCTCCCTCGTTTGTCTCAGTTTTATTGTTATGAAAGCAGAGGTCGTGTGGCTTGGAGTCAACCGAAGAATGTTCCTGAATGTTTGTTGTTCCATCTCGAGACATTTGTGTGGGAATGCTACGAAGAGCATCTACACGAGCAGAAAGCGGTGGCGGAATACATCCTAAGAAATGCATGTCGTTTGAAGAGAGCAACGGTTTCCATACAAGGCCTTAACTCGGACGAGAGACTTGATTTGCTTGAGGAGCTCCAAAGTGTGGTCAGGGCTTCGACTTCTTCATGCCAGCTTCTTATGCTCGACTCTAAACTTTCAGATGAGTAGAGTAAACTCAGTGTTGCTCAAGTGGTCTTTGTGGTGAAGTGGTCTAATCGGCACTTCAGTCTTAGTTGTTCCTTGCTTTTAGCTGTTTCACTTTATTTCCCCAAGGCGGCTAGAATTATTCATTCAATTGATTTTAACTTTCAGTTGATTTTTCTCACAGCTCCTTGCATTTGGACCTCTGAGAGAGAGAGAACTTATTTTCTCTTCCTCAAATTTATGATGATCCAAGTCCTTTCTAGCAAAAAAAAAATATATATATATACGAGATCGATTCAACGATAAAGACCAAAACTAATGTAGAATAAACGGATTTGAAAGAGTCGAATTGGGGGACGACAAACAAACCAAGAGGAAGAAGAGAGAGCTACTTACTTGGAATCCACTTAGAAAATGTAGGAGCCAGTTTTGTTATTGAGCCCTTTTATTAGGGTCCAATGTGCGGTAAATGTGGGAAGAAGAGAAAAACGAGGGACCACGTCAGCATTAAAAAAAAACGGCCTAAAACGAATTCTCATCCTCACGTCTTTCAAACACAAACTTTCTCTCTTTCTTCCAAAAACTCAAAATCTCTTGGAAACTAAGTTTCGATCTCTGCAATCATATCTCGCCTCTTTCTCTCCATTTCAAGATTTCTCCTCTGGTTATCTATCAAACATTTCATCATCCGTTTCCTCGATTCCCTCTCTGTTTTGCTTTTAAAATCAGATAAAAACAGAGAGAGCTTCGTTTTTTATTTCCTTTTGATTCGATTTTCAGGAGATCGCCAAATGTCAGATTATCCGATGAAACCGGTTCTTCAAAAACCACCTGGTTACAGAGATCCAAACGCGGCGACTCCTCCTCCTCCTACTCCTCCTCCGATCGCAGTCAGACCAGAACAACAGCCCATGAGAAAAACCTCCGCGATGCCTTCTTCTTTCCGGCCGAAGAGAAAACGCAGAAGCTGTTGTCGTTTCTGTTGCTGTTGCGTCTGCATTTCTCTAGTCCTCTTCATCTTCCTCCTCCTAGTCGGAACCGCCGTTTTCTACCTCTGGTTCGATCCGAAGCTCCCAACCTTCAGCCTCTCTTCTTTCCGTCTCGACGGATTCAAACTCTCCGACGATCCCGACGGCGCGTCTCTCTCCGCCACCGCCGTAGCGCGCGTTGAGATGAGGAATCCCAACACCAAACTAGTTTTCTACTACGGCGACACCGCCGTGGGATTAAGCGTCGGAAGCGGAAGCGACGAGACCGGAATGGGAGAGACGACGATTAACGGATTCCGGCAAGGACCGAAGAATGCGACGAGCGTGAAAGTGGAGACGTCGGTGACGAACCTGCTCGTGGAGAGAGGATTGGCTAAGAGACTCGCGGGGAAATTCCAGAGCAAAGATTTGGTGATCAATGTTGTTGCGAAGACGAAATTTGGATTAGGTGTCGCCGGGATTAAGATCGGAATGCTCCCCGTTAATTTGAGATGCGGTGGCGTTAGCTTGAACAAGCTTGATACTGATTCACCTAAATGCAGTCTTAATACGCTTAAATGGTAAAAATTAACAACAACTAATATCGGTTTTGATATTAATTATTTATATCCATAGTTCGAATAATGAAATTTATACATTGCAGGGTGAATATACAGTAACGATGAAGGAAGAATAGGGGGATTTGATATAGACGGCGATCTAACTTCGTATGAATATCTGTAACTATAATGTAGATATTTTGTGTTTGTTTTTTGTTATGTATTCTATTTTTTCCTTTGTATATTTAATTTCTTACCACACACGTTATTAAAATTTAATCTTTTGGGCATTTGACAAATACATCGAGGTGGAACTTTCAGAGAGCTTTTTTTTTTTGTTTTTGTGTGATAGATTTTTCGTTTTTGTGTTATGGTATGTTAATGTGAGTTGTTGTTTCTTGGGAGTTGGGATGAAAACATTAAAAAAAAAAATTTAGGTGGTCTAGGATTTGACTGCTCCCCATAGTTTGGAGCACTAATGGGCTCGTATGGTATTTGGGCCGATAGGCTTCTTAAACAAATATGAAATGGCGGGATGGTTTTTGTATGTTAATGCGGTTTCGAGGCCTGAACTGGTAATCAACTAATCATATAGTGGACTAAACTGGTAATCATATAGTGCCGTAATATTGTAATGAGACCATTATTTCAAAAAATTTCTTTCATATGTTGTTTCCTTTTTCATGTCCAGTGTTAAAGCTGCGTATAATTATGATAAGGAAACCAAATATTTTAGGGCTGCAATCACTTGATCTCCAAGCAAACAGATCATAATTCCCTAAATTTAAATATTATAGAAAGTTTCGAATAGTAACAACGTTCTTTCCCAAAGTTTATTAAAAATTTCCCAATTTCATCATATTACCATAAAATTCATAATTATGGCAGTGGGTCAAAAGCAGTGAGTGACAGCAGCGTGTTCAGTCACACGTGACCGAAGGCCCATATCTTCACACTAGCGCGTGAATCACACAAATACAAATCGCGCGTGTGTACCGTCAAAGTTGCTTGTATACCAAGCTTGGAGCAATTACAGGACCGGAACAAAAAAAGCTCTTATACCGAACTACGTCACGTGTCGAAAGGTTAGCTCTCTTATCAGAGAAGCGGCTAGTCGTTTGAATCGCCACTAATCTCTCTCTCTTTAATTATAGTACTACTTAAATCTTTTTTTTTTAGAGAAAACATAATTATGAGATGAACAAATAAAATTACGTTTAACCAAATCTCGGAGGTTCCATTACGATAACGAAATTTCGAAAATCAAAAAGGAAAGTAAATAAAAGCAAAAAACAAGAATTTAATTAAGAAAATGGAAAAGAGCAATAAAGCGGGCGTGACTATATTTAAGAAGGATGTTACTAAGAAGCGGCGATTTCTTCGTAGCCTTTTTGACTCTGCTTTCTCTCTGTTTGCAAATCCGAAAATCTACGCTCCCTTTTTCTCTACCTTGTTCGTTCGTCTTCTCTTTCTCCGGTGAAAATGAAAAGCCGCGAGAGAAAGGTTAAGTACACGGTTCACCGGAGAATCACCTCCGTAACGGAAAAACCGTTCAACGGTCTCCCGAAAGTTGTGAAAATAACAGTGACTGACCCATGCGCCACTGATTCCTCCAGCGACGAGGAAAACGACGACGAACCGGTGGCTCCGGCGACGACAAGGGTGAAACGTTATGTGGAAGAGATCAGGTTTCGCGACGGAGATGGATCTGCGAAACGCGAAAAACCGGCGAGTAAAGCGACGATGAAGGCGGCCGAGAACGTTGACTATGATGGATCGGTGAAGCCTGTGAAGTACAGAGGAGTGAGACAACGGCCTTGGGGGAAATTCGCCGCCGAGATTCGGGATCCTTCGACGCGTACTCGAATCTGGCTTGGGACGTTTGCGACGGCGGAGGAAGCTGCTATTGGTTACGACAGAGCCGCGATTCGAATCAAAGGAAGTAACGCGCTGACGAATTTTCTCACTCCTCCTTCTAGTCCTCCTCCGGTGCCGGAAACTCCGGTGATCGACGTTGAAACGGTCTCCCTCTCCGGTTGCGATTCGGCGAGAGATTCTCAAACCAGCCTCTGTTCTCCGACTTCTGTTCTCCGGTTTAATCGCAACGAAGAAACAGAGTATAGAACAGAGCCCGTCAAGCTCTCGTCGGCCGAGTCAAAGCTAGTTGAAGAGGAAACTCCGGCGAGTTCGTTATCGGATCCGTTTTTCTTGCCGGAGCTGTTTCGCGCCGGAGATTGTCTATGGAATTCCGAAATTGCCCCTGACCCTTTGTTTCTAGACGAAGTCTCTATTTACGATTCTAATCTATCGGAGAGTTTTCCGTTAAGCGTGATCGGCGATTTCAATTCGTGCTCGTGGGATGTCGATGAGTTTTTCCAAGATCATTTGTTGGATTGAGCAAGTTCGTTGTGTTTTTTTCTTTTGTTTCCGAGTGATGATGAGTGTTTGGTGATAACGACGGGGATAGATCTTGGCCGTCCGTTTACCCTTTTCCTCGTTCGACGAACGAGGTGGACGGTTCCGATCTGCTGAGGAAGAAACGTAACGGATTTTAAATTTATTGCGAGTGAATATATTAATTAGATTTTAAGATGTGAGATAATTTAGGGGGTTTGGGAATTGGGGATTTTGGGAGGTTTTTGTTGTTTTGATTTCTCTCCGATTCTGTCACTATGTAAGGAAGCAGTATATAGACCGTATATATTTATTTTATTACTAGTATTAGTATTATGTAAATCTTTGTCTTTTGTTCCTTCGCATGAATCTCACATGTGGGGTTTAGGAGACATATGACATTTTCTTATACATAAAAACATCGCATCAAAATCTTCTCCTAAAAGTAAACACTCCTAGATACTTAATACTAAATCAACTAATTCGAATTCTCATTTTGTCAACAGACAAGATTTACATATAAAGTGTGTACAACCCATCTTGTTGTGTTTTCTTTGCTTTTTTGGCACTAAGGGTCAGAGCAGCAATGCCCATTAATGTGGAGAACCAACTCATAGAATCAGATGTAGCCCTACAAATTGTCTCCACTTTAACAACCTTCTCAATTTCAAAGAAAATCAATTACTACGTTTTTAGAATTTGGTCGATGTCTACGCAAATAGTTAATCTGATTCGATACAACCAGCAAAACTAAACAATACAAATTTGATATACATCGCTTTTAGAGAAGACAATTAATGTCTTCTTAGTTATTAAATGGGTCACTATCTTGCACACGAGAATGAATGTGAAGTATTAAGAATCTATAAAACCAACAATTTATCCCTTTTTCTAAAGGTTTGGTTGGCAGAAATACAAAATTTGACAATTTGTTATAAAATGCAAATAGAATACAAAAACCGCTTTACAAATTAAAACTGCGAATTACTATTGTTTTTTATTCACTGATAAAGCAGCATGTCAGTATAACCAAATATCAATCTTGATTACATGTGATTAGTATAAACTACAAATTATGCATATAGATTTTTTTGTTAAAGAACAAATTATGCATAGAGATGATATATATAAATATAATCAGTGGATAGCAATGAAACAGTGAAGAGAAGAGAAGGACAATGTATTGGGACATGAACTTAGATGTCTTTCTGTCAAAGACCACAGACTGTTTGGCGAATGGAAATTTAAAGGGAAGAGTCTTCCAATGAAGACGAAGACTTCTCATAACCTTGCTGTTGACCTTAATCTTCCACTATAATTATTATTAGTAGTTATTTTATGATTTATCTATCTTTCGATCAGGACATGTCCTAATCTATTACAGAATTGTCATTTATTTATTCACATGGTTTCAACTTTCAACCTATCACTCTCTGTCTACTTTTGGAAATATTTTAAATTTGATTGCAGACTTTTCTTGCATTTCTACTAACTATGTTTTTTTTGACATTTTACCTTTTTACAATTGTGAAGAGAAAAATCAAATGGACAAGCTGTAGTAAAAGTATTTTTTAAAAAATATATATATACAAAGTCTTTTCTGAAATCCCTTAAATGAATAGAGAAAGGGATCTGTAATGTTTTAGAAATAAAAAAGGACCATTCACCAAAAACAGAAATAACAACAGTATTGGTCCGTTCGAGGTTTAATTTGACCAATTGAATAGATTTGTCTCTTTCGTGTTTTAAAAACTGGTCCAGTAGTCCGTTTTGGCTTCCCGAAGTGCGACTACACTCTGGAAACTGGAAACCTTCCCTTTCACTCTGAACTAACGCTCCGCTCCATTCGATTCACCTATGAGAGATTTTACATAATGAACTTTATTTTTAAAAATTTATATCTTAACAATGAAAACTTATTAAACTTTTAATTGTTGTGGTCGAGTGTCAACATGCGAAAATTATTAGCTCAAATTTCTTTTTAAACAATTGTGCTTTTGCTTATAATGCATTTCTATATAATATGGTAGAATTACATTCATATTCTAAGATTCACTTGATTAAGACTTGCAATTAATTGAAAAGAAAAAAACCCGACCCTTTACTGCAGAGTTCGGATAATTCAATGGGTGTACTACTACTGGTATGAGATGCTCTATAAACAAAATTTGAAAATGAAGTCGAACAGAAAAAATAAAAATGTTACAAAACAATATCGACCAATCGTTTGCAGTAAATTTTAGAAGACTTTAAATTTGTAATATCTCACATATGAGCAAGAAAAGAAAAAGTGGGTCTAAGCCCATGTAGCGAACCACGTTGCAAAAAGTAATGTCTTTTTCAGACAGACGTTGGCCCAAACAACATTGAGAGGTGATACAAGTTGCATACAAGATCTCTGTACCAATGAGATTGTTATGGGTCCCATAAGATCTTCTAAGTGAAACCATCTCAAAACACTTTACACTTTGTGTGCTAATTAGATCTAACCTGGTTTAATCCCGGTTAGCTTGTAAATACAAAGCTGGTAAATTAATTGGTAGTGGAAAAAAGGGTTTGCCATCTGTGTTTTGGCATTGTGTTGTCAATTTAGGTAACAAGGCAAAGAACAAAGAACAAAGAACAAAAGCAAAAGTATTGTCTTTCTCAACTTGGTAAATTGAAATCAAGTAAAATGCATGTTGAATTTGAACGGAGTTATGAGTTTTTGTCCCCTACATATTTACACCGGAAGTTAAAATCTTCTTTACACGTTTGCACCTACTAAAATCCGGGTCCAATATGACACACAAATATCTCCACCCACTCGAGCCAATCGTGATTCGATACATCAAGTATATTTTGTAAATTAGTATTAGAGCTAACTGTGTCCTTGTTAGAAAAAATAAACAAGTTATGACTCATAAATGGTGTCAGTAATATGCCAAATCCCATAACGTGTGTGTTTTTGATTCTTTAATAACACAAACAATAATTTTGTTAGGTGATCTTGGTTGGTGAAATGCTCATGGTGAAATTGAGGTTAATAGATAGATAACCCTCATTACACTGAGTATGCACATAAATTAAAAAACTAATTAATTTTTTATTTTTTAAAACAAAAAAATGGTTTATCATTATTTCCAAAACAATTCAACCAATAGAAAATCAATCTGCATAATTCAAACAATAAAAAAAAAACAAAAATACAATAAATTTTTGCATTGATTTGTGAGAAAACCTTTTATTTGTAAATAATTTTTTTTATCTAAAAGGTCACTTACAGAATAACAGAGTGAGTATTGATTTTCTTGTCTTTCAACATATAAACTCTCTTGTTGATGTTTGGGAAATTATAAAAAGATGGGAGTTAACTCCCAAAATGATCCTCTCATATTTGCTCCTTAGGCTGTCCTTGTTTGGGAACACTGTGAAAGAGCATAATTTATCTACAAGCCTCTACACAATATTGCTATTCACCTCTAATAGAGATTTTGTTCATACGATTGAAAGCCTAATGAAAAAGGGATTTGTAGTTCATGTGGTATGCAAGGAGAAGGCACATCTTGACCTTCAGAGTGCTGGTAATGTAAGTTGGAACTTGTGCAATGTCCTTCAGAAACTGAACAACAAGAACCCGATTATCTTCAAGCTCAAATGTGGAAGAGTGACTGAAAAGCAATAAAAGGTTCTTGAAGACTGCTGCGTATGGACAGGTTGGTAGGGAAGATCCTGACTTCACTCTACTTGGGAGGTTCCAGGCAGAAAATGCTTAAGTTAAGAGTTTGCTTTTGTCGGTTTAGTTAATTACCTTTGCGTGCATTGTTTTTAGTTTTCATTCTCAAATCTGATTTTTGTTTCTTTATGATGTAATGTACTCTTTGGTTNTTTTTTTTTTTTTTTTTTTTTTTTTTTTTTTGGTTATGAGCTTCTTTTCTCTAAACTCAACTCTTTTTTTTTTCCTCTCAACTCTGTTTCTAATATAATTGTTTCAGCTTTTAATAGAGTCGCATTACATTGATTGTCGTAATACTAACAAAGAGTAGGAAGGAACATGGAAGTTTCTTGGTTTCTTCCTAAATTTCTTCGTCTCTTATCTTCATATAATTTAAAATGCTAGAAAATTCTACTATGACAAGATTGAAGAACTCTGTTCCAATGCTTTGGGCTCACTCAGTTTCATTTATATGGCGGAGGATGATGTAGTGAAGAACATACTTATCTAGTCGAAGCCTTAAATGAAGCCATGGTCTTTAAGAATGAGTGTAAGTGTGTAACAAGGGAGGGGTTTGAGATTTTGAAATTATTCATTAATTTCAAACAAACGGCACGTAGTTTACATTAATTAAGTTAAAACAGCGACGCTTTTATTAGTCAATCTCATAGCTATCGAACCGGACTAACTCACAGATCAGAGGAGGTTTAGGCCCATTCAAGGCCCATTGAACAAAGCTTAGTCCAAAACGGCGACGTGTGGTGTGTACTTTGTGAGCTTGATTTATCAACGGCAACGAATCGTGTTCAGAAGAGAAGAATGTTCTTTCTTTCATTTTTGATTCCCCATGCAAAATTGGAAAGCTCTAGAATACCAACCATACGCAATCGGATTAACGTCGACGTCGAAATTCCGGCATACCAGCAGAATCTGATAGCTCAAGGCTTGGAATTGAAGTGATTGAGATCGACTTTTTTGTTTTCCTGATGGTGGAAGAAGCAAAATCGGATTCGAAATCAAAACCGATGCCGAATGAGGATTTGAGATTCGGAGAAAGGGCTTTGTCGGCCGCCGGCGCCGCTTTTATATCGGCGGTCATAGTCAATCCTCTTGATGTTGTTAAGGTTCGATAGGAACAAGAAAACAATCATTTGCCCTCCCTTTTGGCTATGAAATCGTATGCGAGTGATCTGATTCAGCTTCCTTTTGTGTGTTGTTAAGCAGACGAGATTACAAGCGCAGGCTGCAGGAGTTCCGTATCAAGGCTCATGTCGATTGGGTTGTTTCGAATCGAAGAATCCCACGGTATTCTCTTAGCTGATTATTCGTTTTTCGATTCCTTGACTCTGTAGCTTAGTTCTCATCTGCTTATTGCAGGGGGTTCAGGATTTGAGAAGTAATTCTCCGGGAATGTGTCGAATTACAGGCTCTGCATCTGTATGCTCAGAGAATCAGTACAAAGGAACGCTTGACGTGTTCTACAAAATTATCCGCCAGGTTAGCACAATTTCCTTGGCTGGATTATCTTAGATATCGAAATTAGGATGGTGATAAGAGTTTCAGTGTGATTCCCTTAATGGTCTTGAGAAATTCATGATTTTTCATCTTGCTGGCTTCTGGTATAGTGTTTTTTGTAATGCAATTTGTTCTAGAAATTGGAGCATCATCTAGTAGATACATCAACTACTACGGATTGTTCATTATTTACTCATTTGTAGATTTTCACAGGAACAACTTTATGCAGGAAGGGTTTTCTAGGCTTTGGAGAGGTACAAACGCAAGTTTAGCGTTGGCTGTTCCGACTGTGAGTTCTCTTCCAAGTTTCCTATCGTTCATTGGGGGGTCTTCAATCATGACTTATAACTACTTGTTTGTACATGTTGTTGCTAGGTTGGGATCTACATGCCTTGTTATGATTATTTTCGCAATTCAATGGAGGAATTCACGGCAGAGAGGTCCCCATCTTTGACACCTTATGTCCCACTAGTTGCCGGGACAATGGCACGTTCCTTGGCTTGTATCTCTATTTACCCTGTTGAGTTAGCTAGGACACGTATGCAGGTAACTCTTAAGAACTCGATAACTCTTTATTGCTGATATAAGAATCAACACCGTAGTAGTAGTTTCTGTTGAACAGAAAAGTAAAGTAGATGTAATGGTTACTGATGATTTGATCCGTGTGGAGAGATGGACGAAGAACCAACGGATATCAATTCTTTTGTTTTTACAAACAGGCATTTAAAGGAACACGAAGAGATGGGAAACTGCCTGGGGTTTGGAAGACATTAGTTGATGCAGTAAATCCAGTCAAGGGCTCAAGTAATGGACAAAATTGCAGGATGTTATGGACTGGTCTTGGTGCTCAACTTGCTCGGGATATTCCATTCTCTGCAATCTGCTGGTCGATACTTGAGCCCGTGAGTAATCTATCTCTATATTCGTCTATTATCTCTTGCTATTGTTGTACAGGTCTTCTTCACTCACGACTGTTTCGTTATGGCTTTGCTTTAGACGCGGAGAAGCATTCTCTCGTACATGGGTGAAAAGCCAACGGCAGGCAGTATAATAGGTGCCAACTTCACTGCTGGTTTTGTTGCGGGTGCGGTTGCTGCTGCAGCTACTTGTCCATTAGATGTTGCAAAGACTCGGCGACAAATAGAGGTTAAAAAAAGAGATACCAAACTTCATCATCCAGCTTTAAGATAACTGCATTATGATTTAGTAAAGCATACATTTTACATTGAAACGTTTTTGGTTTTTGCAGAAGAATGCAGATAGAGCCATGAGAATGACCACCAGACAAACCTTGGCAGAGATTTGGAGGTATGAGTTAGTAGTCGAGTCTCTTCCTTGCCTACCAACATGTGTAAATTATTAGCAAATGGAGATTCATTAGAGAGTTTACTTTATGAAAGTTAAAAGACTTGAGATCCATGTCGGGTTTTTGTATAGGGACGGAGGAATGAGAGGGATGTTTAGTGGAGCAGGGGCTCGAGTCGGACGGGCAGGACCATCTGTAGCCATTGTGGTTTCCTTTTACGAAGTGGTCAAGTACGGACTGCACCGCTTTCACCAACAGTAAACACTTTTAAGTTACTACAAAGATTCCTTTTTGATGCCAAGGTAAAAGAAATTTTCCGCATCTAAACTCAACAAAAGAGTGTCTTATGAGGCTCTTATTACGCAACGAGAGAGACTTGAGATTTATTTCCGATTTTCTTTCTATTTCTTAATTTTTAATTTGTAAGAAGAAACTATATTTATTTTTCAAGACGAGATTCCTGTCGGAGGAATAATAATAACTCCATGGTCAAGAGTATGTAGCAAAGTCAGATTTTCTGATCGATAACATGTGAAGTGGCATAAATGATACCGTGATTTTATTGCTTTTTATCATGTGCATTTGTATTTTTTTTTTTTTTTTTCACATCATTTGACATTTAAATTAATATTTCTTACTTCATATATCATTTGAAGTGGCATAAAAATACTTTTGAAGATTGAATTGAGCATGGTAAAGCTAATTTTAAATGACGTATCCACATGAATAATTCAAAAGAATCGAATCTAACGGCAGAAAATATCTGGACTCATATTTTGAGATTTGTCAGATTTCTTTGGGGACAATAACCGGATTTGATTTGATTCGTTCTTCTTGTTTTCCCGATCGAAGTTAATTGATAATTGCCAAATTTTCTGGTAACTATTCAAGCAACCAACACAACATTACACAGGTATGAGATATTATATGAAAATGAATAAAATTAATATGGAAGAGATGAGAGTGATGGAAAACATGAAAACAATAGTAGAAATAACAAATCGACACAAAGCACGAATCATGAGAAAAATTAATAAGGCAGACTCTGAATTTATCCACAAAAAGGCATATTGAAACTAGAAACTTGGAAAAAGAGTTAAAATCTGAAGAAGAGAAATTAGAAGAAGCTGTAGGAAGAAGATGCATCCAGGGGATGGATTAGGTAAGTCAGCACTAGCGCCACCACCATTAGCAAATACGCAATCCCTTGATCTATCGATGTCCCTGTCAAACCAACACCAAATTCCATGTCAAAATTAGGGATCTCAAGTTACAATGTGAGAGAGAAACGGAATCGAATTCGAGATCGATTTCTAGATTTCACGCGGAAGCTGGAGAAATGAATGGATTCAGATCTGGATGGATGGAGAAAGAGAGAGAGAGAGAGAGAAAGGAAATACGATATCGTTGAAGAGAGAAGCTGATACTTACCATCGCTGGTGGGAGCAGGAGCAGGAGCTAGAACTTGAGCGCTGGCGAGAGACGAAATGACGGCGAAAACAAAACTGAATAAAGCGAAACCGGCAACGGAATTCCTCGACGCCATTTCTCTGGTGTTTGATGCGAAGAAAACGAAAAAAAATCTGAGCTCTGCAGGCAAAATCTCCGGCGAGAGTATCTGCAGAGACGACGTTAATGACGGAGGAGAGAGAAACCCTATGAGGAAGTGAAGAGACGAATTGTGTAGGTGTTCTTATAGTAGAATACCGGTTAAAGGTTACCGGTTATTACCGGTAATTTTCACCCGGTCAAATCAATTTTGTTAGTCTAGCATGATTTTCCTCGAATTCTCTTTAGTTTTTTTTTTCTTTAGTTTGACCTACCTTCCTCGATTCTTCTTTTTCTAGTTTTCTTGTCAAAATTGACATTGATATGTTTCTAGATTTTTTTTGGTTTTAAAGGTGCAAATTGATATGTTTCTAGATAAATGTCCTGTTATAACAACAATTTTTTTTTTAAACTACAAATTTAAATTTGTTATTGTTAACGGTTTGGATCAAACTGATTTTTAACTATGGAGTTCAATTATTGTATCAATTGGTCATACAAGAAAATAAAAATAGTATTCATATTACGAAATAGATTAATTTAATCAAGCTTTTGGCTTTGGAAAATATATTATGGATAAATGAATTTTTTAAAAATGTATAAACTTATTTTTGATTAAGTTACATGTCAGTAAACATATCATATGTGATACTTTTCCAAAGAGATAAATCTTATAACGTAAACCAACAAAAAAGAAACAAAGAACAAAAATTCTTTAATTGAAATTGGCGGCTAGTTTAGCGTTACAGCGACGAAGGCCATGTGATGTGATTATCTCTTTTTAGAGTATTTTCTTCGTTTGCTATTATCATTTTAACATTCTTTTTTGTTAAATAAGAGAAAACAAACAAATTGGGGTGTAATGGTGGGGGCTGACAGTCTGGCAGCCAAACTGGACTTATTCGTCATGACTCACTCATGAGTCTCTCCGATTTTGTTTTGCTTATTATGATATTCATTTATCTTTTTTATTGCAATGTGTTCTGTTTTTTTTATTTCTTCTTCTTTCAATTAGTTTAACGGCTAGTAGGTGTATAATCAGCGTGATTATCGGCTAATCGGCCAAGATTTGGATTTTTGAAAATTGATTTTCGTATCTCACATGTGGTGGTTTTCTTCTGAAAATAATCAGAAATATAGTAGGAATAGTGTACCTCGGTCGGTTGCTGAGTGTAGTAGTGTACGATAATAGGAATAGTTTGTTGTATAATTATAACTGTTATTTAATGATTGATGTAATCTTTATTAGGTGGCTATAGCGAAAAGAATGAGCCGTTGGATCAGTTAATACATCAATCATTTTTTTTGTATCAATAGCTTTTAGCATAACGAGCACATGCATGTTGCAGTTGGTAATAATGCAGGGTCACCTTTTCGAATTTGAAAATCGTAAAAACGTTCCAAACTGTTTTCTTTTTATAAAGGTAAATCCAATTAATGGTTCTGAATGATAGTAAATACAGAAGGAAAGAAACACATGTGTGAAGTGTGTGAGGCAAATAGTTGAATAACTTGAAAGACTCATGCTCCCTCACATATTCAAGACCAGAATTCTATACCAAGATTTTGATTTTGTTTATAGAAAGATTTAAGAGATTGGTACAAAAGGCCTGAAATAGAGGGACTGACGTGGGCTTGTTGAAACAACCATGTGCCCTGTGAACCCAACTTGCCTCTTTTGGTTCCCATTCGGGCTATTAGCTAACGTGCGCTGAGGTTGTTGGTTAATGCTGAATGAATGAATGAATGAATGACCAATACTCAGCTGGGAAAGAAAAACAATAATAATCAGATACCTCTTTTTCTCTCTATTAATCTCTAACAGTGCATATTTTTTGACAAGAATTACATAATTAAAGCTATGGGAACACACTTGTACAGTTATATACCTCGAATCCGACCAAATCTGTATATCACTTCCGAAGAATCTGAGAACTTTCTCTCAAATTGTATCATATATAGAATTACAGGAAGAAGGATCAAAAATTATATTATCAGACAGTTTGCTTTCAACCCCTCCAGTGTTGTGATCATATAGTTTGTGTTTCCAGGACAAAAATGTTGCTCCAAAGTCAAACACTCTTTGTCCTCGATTTCAGGTTTTGGGACTTGTTGTCCACGAAACTTTTGCTCCAATGCACTCAAACAAGCTTTAGCAGCTTCATGTTTCCAGTAGAATTTGCAGCTACAAGCATATTTGTTTTCTTTCTCCAACAAACGCTCGACACAAACTGCCCACTCTCATCAAAGTACTCGTTTCCAGAAATTGGGTCCACCGATCCAAACTTGTATGAAGTCATCGGCATCGGTAATGATCTATAGTAACTATATACCTGAGATGCAAGAATCAAATTAACTAGTATCCTAAAGTCTTACACTTTGTGTTATTGATGATATAATAGATACCTCATTGGTCTCAGAACCACAGGCTATGTATCCATCCAAGACCGATAATCCAACAAAATTCTGTAGTAAGGTAAAATATTAGACATCAGAGCTAATAAATGAATGAGAAGTTAAGGGTAAAGCTTAAGACTAACCTTCTGATTTGCATGTCCTTTGTATGTCAATGAACAAGCACCAGGAGATAAACCAGAGGAATTTGTCTTGCTGAGATTCCAAAGCTTGAGAGAGTTATCAGTGGAAGCAGAGACAACGGTCTCTGAATCCATAAATTTAACGTAGCTAACAGCTTTCTCATGGCCGGCCAATGTGCACCAAGGAGTTTTGACATACCGAAGATCGTAGCAATAGACCTTGTAATCAGCTGAACCAAATGCCAATAAGTGATTGGAATAAGCAGAGAACTGCACGCAACACACGTTTGCTGGACTCCAGATTGTTCCTAATGACCGTTTCTGCATAGTCAGCGCAGAAGAAAGTTAGAAATTTAAACTCTCTGGAGCTATATGCTGATTTACAAATTCTAGCAATGTTATGAGAGAAGGGAAGAGAGCCGTGCCTCATTGACGCTCCAAAGCTTTACAGAACAGTCGTCACTTCCACTGACAAATTTTGTCGGGTCAGATGGAGAAAAATCAACTGACCAGGCTCTCTTCTGGTGTTCAGTGTACTGCGAAAATCCTTGTCCAGTCCCGGCATCCCATATCTGCACTCACCAAGCACCATACAGTAAGAAAATGTCAAGATTAAACCATGACCGATGAATTTTAGCGGTCACTTAAACGGCTCCATATTTCCATACCGTGCAACACAGGATGGTAAATAAGAAAGATTCTAAACTTGAGGATAGATAGGAGAAACTATTAATATCCATACGCACCTGAACTACACCATCGTAGTCAGTCGAGGCCAAGTAGTTTTTGATGTAACTATTCCAGCAAACACAGCTTAATTTGGATTTGTTGACCATCTCTACGAGTGGATAATGAACACCGACAGATTCATCCATAAATGCATTGAAGTCGAAAATCTTGATTTTCTTTGATATCCCAGCTGCTGCTATGTGTTCCTCATCAGGGTCAAAACTCAATGAGCAGACCACACTTGCAGAGTTTAAAAGGTCTCCACTTCTTATTGTTCCACAGGTTTCAAACTTGCTATACCGAGCAAATTTGCACAACCCCTCAAAAAACACTTGCAGTTGGTCTGAAGATTTTCCTTTGGTTCTCGTATACTGATTCTCATTTTGGCTTTCGGACCACTTGTCCTTGTCCTTTAGAAGGCTTCTGTCAGAACGGGCACTAGCTGCAGAATCCGATAACTTCATTTGTGATCTCATGAAGAAATACGCATCTTCGAGTTGACGGATATTACTCATCAGCCTATCTGTATTAGCGGTTGGTACAAACAAGGCGCCAGAAGTAGTTGTACAGGGCTCGTCTAAGGGAGATGACTGCACTCTTCTTTCGATAGCCCCATGAGATCTCACCAGAGATGCACTTGAAGAATATCTTCGCTCAGCCTCCTTAATATCATCCTCCAAGGTCCGAATGTCTTGCAAAAGCTTAGATGCATTTTTCTGCTTCTGCTCTTCTAGCGAAGACAAAAAATGAAGTAACAACTCAGATATCTCCTCATCAGCAGCAGTCGATAAAACTGAATCATCCTCGCATATCAACTCAGACTTCAGTATTTCTCTGTCACAGAAAAAGAAGAGACTGAGAACAGAAAAAATAAACAGTGGCATGCCATTTTATCTTTCACAGAGGGAAAACATCGAATAAATGTGAAGACTATGCGGCAAAGATATCTTATAGACGAGTATCTAAGCTAATGTCGAAATATTTCCCAACATTACTCCATTTTAGAGCAGAACTCAGCTAAATACCTAGCTGTTGGTCGGGAGGAGGGTTCAGGATGTAGAAGCCAAAGACAAAATCCAGCTTCCTTCGGATATCTGGAGAGAAATGTAGGTGGGAGAATCCGATGACGTAAATCTGCCATCATTGCAGCATGCATCTCACTGGACTCGCAATGGCATAGCAACTGAAACAACCATGGTCAAGCTAGAGACGTCACTAAGCGTTTTTACATAAAAGGGCCAAATAAGTAAACGAAAAAGTGACAATTTATATATACAGCAGACTGGCAATTACTAGCTCTGGAATTCAAAGGCCAAAATCGACAAAGCAATTTTGCTATATACAAATAAACGACTAGAATTAACAAAAATGGAAACTACCCAAAGCCTGACCCGCTAGCACACTGACAGAAAGTGAAAGAAAGAAAGAAAAACATACAAGCATTTTTTATGGCAATATACAAGAATTGTAAATGCAAGGATATGTTCCATCCTTTGTAGTATTAAATAACAAGCTAAGTAAACTAAAAGAATCTTCTCACAACTATAAAAGCAGTATATATCATCCATACCTCAAACAGAAGAACCCCAAGGGCATATATATTTGATTTTTCTCCGATATCTTCTCCATTAATCTCCTCTGGGCATGTGTACCATTGCTCTTCTAGCCATGTGGACATAGACTGTTTTCTCGTCAGTGAAGACACGCCTAAATTTTTGATATAGTTTTGCTGTTGAAGTTCACAGCTGTCTGGATTACGTGCATCAACCAAATTTAAATCAATCACAGGGCTTTTCCTTTTGAAAGGTCTCCCAGTTGAAGTGGCCTGATGCTGATTACCTGGAGAATTCACTTGCAAGTCCATTTTTCTTTTCTTCAAATCTCTACCGACAATAGATGATTCCTGAACCACGGGCCTCTTCCTATTCAAATCTTGGCCAACATCTGAGCCTAAATCGTTCTTTCCAAAGGTACCAGTATATCTAAGTTTCTTCGATGGGACCAAAGTGAAAAGGGATGGTCTCAAGTCCAGCAAGAATAATCCTTGTGAATGGGCTGAGTCAACCAGCTCCACCAGCTGCCTAAAGAGAAAAACGCCATGCCTTGTCTCTCGTTTAGCATAACTCGATCTAAGAAACTCCCTCAAACTGATTCCACAAGAAGATTTAGCATGATGATGTGATACAACCGCATTTCCTTTGGGGCTTGACTTTACAGTTGACACATCGTGCGGGGTAGGCGACTTGCTATTATCGACCTCCTTCTTGTCCTTGCTTCCTATACCTTGATCATTGACAAACTCAGGAGGAGTCTCCTGGTTTTTCCCTAGTACCCCTTTCCCCTTCATAGCTCTTTTAAGTATCAACTGAGAGAAACTCGAAGAACTCAACGGAGTTTTCAAGTGGACACCATCGTTGATCCATGCAGGAGCATTCATCATACTGTTCTCCCCAGCTGCTCTTAGACGTTCGGAAAACGCTTCAAGATTCTGATCGCTCCTCCTGCTCGCAAAAGGTTTCAGGTTTGGCCTCTCGGAAGGAGCTCCAGCAAGCTGTTGCCTGATTCTTGACAACATTTGATCCATATCACGAGGCTGAGAATCAATATCCCCTCTAGCTAGACGATAGAGATGCTCAAACTTTCCAGCTCTAGAACTATCTATATTATTATTACTCATCCCTTGAACTATCCTATAGTTTCCCAATGTCAACTCTTCCACCGAAACCTTTGCCCCTCCAGATTCCTCCGGAGACTTGTTTATATCTACAGCATTCCTGTGAGCTGAGCTTCCAGGACAATCGCTCCTCATGGAATCGTTTCCAGCTTCTGATTCTGTCACCATATGATGATCACCATCAAGCTTACAAGGGACATCATCCACTCGTCTTTTCAATTGTAAATTGTTGTTACTCGCCACTGTTTCTTCACCGGCTCTTTCCATAACAGGCTTCCACATTCATCGCATCAACACAGGCAAGTAATCTACAGCTTCCATGCCCTAATAATTACAACGACATCAAAGCAATCGAATCGCATTAGAATCAAACCGATAAAACGAAGAAGAAGAAAATAAACCCTACCTAGTAAATTATCCGAGAAGTATGCATGTTCAGATTCTAAACTAGTTAAAACACACAAGAATCTCTAATCCCGATAAGCAAATTTCAAACGTAATCTCAAGCAGCTAATGAGAACAACGAAGATCAAGTGAGAATCCAGCAAACGAGAACCAATCATGAAAATTACGCGAAACGAAAAAAGTAATACTATTATATAGAAAAAAATCAAATCGCTTACACGAAAATTTTCCCGATACCGAGAGATCACACAATCAGATCATACAGCGAGGCGGTGACTCTCCACACGGTGAAGCATGTGGAGAAGCGAAGCAACTTGAAGAAAGCAATTCAAAAACACACAGAGAAGAAGGAGAAGAAGAAGAAGAAAGGAGAGGCTGTAAACTTCCGATACTGATAATTACGAAAACAACTATCTGCTCGAAACACGATGAATCTCTCTCTATACTGGTGGAATCATTCGTTCTTCATTCCTTGTTTTTTTACTTTAAAATTATTATTTTAATTATTAATTTAAGCTTGAAGCCACATATCAAAATCATATGCTTTTCTTTTTTCTGGCGGACAATTTTTCAAACATTATTTTATTTAATTTTTTTATTACTTTATGGAAGTAGAGAAAGATTTTTTTTCCTCTTCTGGCTGCCCAGTTATTTAAGAGTAAGTAAGAGAGATTAACAGATTACGACACCGGATTACGTTGATAATCTATTTTATTAATTAGTGACATCAGCTTAACATGAAGGTGCTGTTTTTGGTGTTATTTACTGGAAATGCCCCTCTTTGGTAAGGCGTTGTGTGTGGTTATAGGGGCAGGATTAGTAAATAATTAGAGAAGGCGTGGGGATTAAGAATGTTGCATGGAGGAAGTGATTGTTAAGGATATTTGTTAAGAGGAGGAGATTAAAACACGTCGACGTCGCTTAATCTATTCGCGATTCGAGGGAGGGGACACGTGAATGATGTGGAGATTAATAAGCCACGACATGCACGAATAAATTAATTTTATATATACACTCCAAAGCTAAAACAGTTAATGGGCTGGGCCGTTTGGAGACTTTATGGGCCGATTTGTTATTACTAAGATTTTTCTCGTGGCACGTTGTTACTTTGATAACAACAATCCAAACCCGATAAGTTTTCGCTTATAAAATCGATGGACAAATTTTTAAAAATCTTACTTCGTTACCTTTTACATCTCCAAGGGGAAACAAAGTTACCAACTTACCATTACCACTAAAAAAATTGCCAATTGATGTAGTTGCAGCCATATGTTTAAAAGTAGTTTACTAAGAATGGCCTGAAAAGGAGTTTTGGTTTTTGGTCGGAAAGAGAGAGGCTAATTATGGGATTAAGAGCTCCTAATAATTGTTTCTCCTTTGTATCTTATTTTTCGGTTTATGGATCCCTCTCGTGAAGCTAATCGTGAACACCACATGGAGGAGAGAAGAGAAGACGAAACAACTTCTCTGGTGGATGTGAATCTTATGGTGGTGCTTCTCTCTCAGCTTTCAACGACGAACGAAGATGAGAAGAGTTTTGAGAAAGAAAGAAGTGTTGCACACGAGGTTCGTGAATCAAGAGCACGTGCAAACAAGAGGTTTATGAAGGAAACAAAGCTGATAGAGAAAAGGGCGCACGTGCTTCAGCCTATGGCTAAGGAATTCAGGTGAAAAAGAAAAAGAAAAGAAATTGTTTAGATTCTTGTAGATGTTCATGCTTAGGTTCATATATACTTTTTTATGTCTATAATGTGCAGGCATTACAGGAAAATGTGAAAAGCACGTGACTGATCCGTGATTTCCCTAGAAGCAGAAAATACTTATGTTTTATGTCAATCCAAATTTTGTTATTGAGCATTATATAAAATGAACAATTTTCTTTGCCGAGAATGTAAAGACCTTAACAAGGATTCACTTTGAGAAGGATATATCAAAATCTTGGATCACTACGGTAAAATCCCAAATTAAATATTATCGGTGGATCCAATTAGCCAATATAATGAGCTTGACAAGGCCCAATCAAACAAAACGAAACCTTCGACACAAATTAGGCCTTTGCAAACGTAACGACAACATATATTTGATTCTCCATGGTCGGTAGGTGACCAAATAATAATATGTAACCATGATTAACAGCCAGTAACGTCTGCCTAATCTCTCGCTTAATCAATCATTATTAAATCATCAGTTGACGTCCACAACCTAATTCACAAACTCTTTTTCTTTCTCGCAACATGAGACAATTAAATTTATGTTTTATAATAAATAAATAGCACCCACATGAAAATGTCGGATCGGCAGTGGCCTTGCTCGACCCAATTCCTGAGGCTGACTCGGAAACAAAACTGAAACTCACCATCCTAGTCTTTAAATTGTTAAAGTTTAAAATAAATTTAATTTAATTCGGTCGGTCCAACATTCCACAGTATCCTCAACAATAAATACATGATACAGCGATATATAATACATATAAAAAGATACATAAGACGTGTACATGTAATTAGAGTTTTTCGAAAATGTGCTATTGTGAAATTTTAATTTGTTGAGCACGAAGTATTAAATCCTTACAAATTTCGGCTAGCCGTCGAAGGGAAAGATGTTCACACGATTGGTCTTCATTAGCATCGAGAAGTTGACCTGAAAGTACACAAAAAAAGGTGATGATAAGCGATGATTTTTTTTGTATAAAAGACAAAATGAAATGGCCGGAAGCGGAATTGCGTAAGAAATGTGAGGTCGTTTTCGCAAGATCCATTTTTGGTTACTCTGCAATAAGAAGTTTGGGTTATTAGACTGAATCCATTACTATGACATTTAATGGTTTTTATCCCTCTAATTCTGTTTTTCAAACGAAAATTATGTATGCGTGAATTATAACTTATAACTTTGTAAGTTTAACAAAAAAAAATAGAAACGCAGAAAAAATATAAGCATAGATTGTGTTAGACTTAGACAGGATATAAATTATAAAATCAACGTATGTTTTAATTTAATAACAAAAAAAATAAAAATTAGAATGCTGTTAATTTATGGTCATTTATTTAAATATTCAAGGGAGTAATGTAAACCACACGCCACTAGATTATAAATCGGCCTAATAAAGAGAAAACTGATAAAAAAAATTATGTCAAATATAGTTAAGGATCAATCATTTGATACGTAAGTGAACTTCACGAGCTTTTTTTTTCTTATTCTATTATTATGTACTTTATCGCTTATAACTTTTGCTAATAACCGCTTTTGATTCTATTATTTGATCGCGTTATTGTATACAAATATTGACCATTATTCCATTAAAATATAAATAACACGTTAGGAAGTGTACTGCAGGAAGTGTACTCTGATATCTAACGTGTGATTCCATTGGCTACTGTAAAGCTAAACAACATATAAATGAGACGTCTTAAAACGAGATAACATAATATAACATCCATATATAGGAGTATAGGACCACACTAGCTATGGTAACAAAATATTCCATGAACTAATGACAAATGCATGGAGACAGCAATATGTTTGATTATCAAATAAACAACTATGCTTATCAAAGAAAATGTGTGTCGTTTACTTGTTCGTCTTATCCTAATCACTTTTATCCCGTATGTAACGCGAGGACGCTAAAATACTGTATAATTTGTTAAGAATTCACTACATAATGAATACAGCAAATTCAGCAATACATAGGAAAGTGCAAGTTGACAAGAACACACGATTAAATAAAAAGTTAAAATAGGCGTTACCCGTAATTTCGTGAAACATTTGGGGCGAAAGTAAGGAAAATGAAAAGATCGTGACCGATAGAATGAATAATAATAGACGAGACGAAATAACTGGACGGCACCTGCCACGTGTGACAGCGGAACGCACTTTGGTTTTCGTAAATGCTGTCCAGAGGATCTTCTCTTTGAAAAAAAAAAAAAAAGGATCTTATCTTGTGTACTCCAATTATAATCCTCCACGTGTCAAACTGATCAAATTATAACAGCTAATAACCACCTGATTCTGTCACTATTTTACTATGACCTATAGTAATCCAGTTAGACAGACTAGTATCGTTGTAATATATCTTTTGAACCTATGTTTGTTGACCTCGTTACTTCATTGCAAGATGTTATTAACTTATTTTCAGCAAATCCGTTTTCTTAATCTGTGGAATGAGATCCAAAATGGTGGAAAATGTGATTTGTGTTGACTTGTTATGCATGTTAATATCTGGAGTAATGTTTAAACTTCTTGAAAATTAACTTTTCCAAACATTTGAAGCAGTTCATGATTTTCTCGGTAGAAATATGGGTGAATTAAAGTTAAAAAAAAATTAAAAAAAATATAGGTGAATTAATAATGTCGATGTTTAAAAAAAAATATGGCTATATATATACATGTTCTGTATTTTTTGCATTAAAGAAACGAACATGGCAATAATTATCTTACTTTTGTTTTCTCTAGTAACCGGCTGAATGATCTTGTGACATGTATATAACTGGTTGAATCTTAAAACAATGGTGAATGCATTTTTATTGTTTGACGACATCAATTAATTATTTTGTATCCAAATATCTCCTTTTTGTTAAAGCACACAAATATCTCATATATAATGCGTAAATATGTCTGTCCCCATTTGTATCACAAACAATACAAAAACCAAATGTAGAAGCGATCAAAATCTATATTTTAGCAGACCTGAACTAGTCAAGCGTTTTGTTCGTTTAGAGATCAAATCACAAACCGGTGGTATAAAAAATGACTATATTTGTTAAATTTAAATGATGCTAGTCCTATGACTTTTGGTAGAGATCGATGTTGATTTGTAAGTTTTCTTTAGTAGTACTACATAATTTACACATTGGCCGTTGGTTAAAATAATAACCCGATTTTTTAGTCAAGATTTTATATTACTAATACTATATAATTCGTTGAAACTTGAAACCACTATATTTATAAAAGACATCATGCCAAAACTCAAGCATTTGAGAAGATATAACTAGTCTAGTAATGTTTTTATCTATGAGACTTAATATGTATCGTTTTATCGATAAAAATCGCTGAATGTAATTTGTCAACATGCGAATTGTATGTTCATTGTAAAATGAATCGTCCAAACAAAGGCTATATTCAAAGGTTTTGGTGTGTAGAGAACCCGTATTAAAAAAGAATACCAAAATAAAAAGGGAGTAATAACAAGTTATGTATACGAATATACATTGGACTGCGTGAAAAGAAAAAAAATGGTCGGAGAGAAAATAAAATAAAACAAAAATTTTAGCAGACCTGAACTAGTCGGCGAGGATTGCGAGGCACAGAAAAAGAAAAAAAAGAGAAGATGATTACAGAGAAAAAAAAAAAAAAAAAAANTCTTCTCCGTCCTTTTTTTTTTTTTTTTTTTTTAACAATCCTCTCTCTCTCTATATATATAAACGCACAGTTTCTCCGACTTTCCAAAATCACTCAACTTCTTCTTCTTTCGCACTCCTTAAATCTTTCTCTCTCTGTCCTCCACTAAGCTACAGAAGCTCGCAGCAACAGCACCAGGTACTCTTTCTCTCTCTCTCTCTCACTCCTTCATCGGGAAATCTATGCTGCTACTATCCAAATTTCTGTACTTTGATACTTCTGATCGGGAAAAAAACAACAGTTATGATATCTCCGACCTCGTTGACTTTTCGTTATCCAGATAGATTCCAAAAGTATTCGTCTTTACTTACTTACTTACTTACTTACTTCTCCCAATCCGATAGATTCCGATTGGTGGGTCTGATTGTAACCTCTAGAAACTCGAAAAACTGTTGATTTCGTGATTCCTCGTCTTCAATTTCATTCGGTAGTGGGCGGAGAGTCTGATGACTCATCCTCCGAAACAGCTTACAGTTTCATTCGTTTTGTTTTGATTTTTGTTTCTCCTCTTCCATACGCTTAGTTCGCTTAGATTCCGGAAAACCGTTTTCCCCCTTTCTGAAAATCTGCTAAAAAGTTCGAATATTTTCCAATTTGTTTTTGTTTTTCTATTGAAATTTTTAAAACTTTCCCTTTCTGGATGCTCAAATACATAAAAGAGCTTAAAGTTTCTTCCTTACTATTACTGTCTCTATTCTTTCTCTTAGCTATCTGCAAATCTGTCAGAAATCTGCCGCTTTTTGCCTAAATCGGGTACGAGATTGTCTCCAGCTATTTGATGAATTTTTCGCCTTTTTTTTTTTTTTTGCTACTTCAGGATGTTGGAGAAGGTAGAGAGTTTCAACATGAACAGAGTAATCGATGAATTCGATGAAATGACGAGAAACGCAGGCCAAGTCCAGAGACAAACCCTGAAAGAGATTCTAGAGAAGAACAAAGCCGCCATTTACTTACAAAACTGCGGACTCGACGGAAACGCAACAACAGACCCAGAAGCTGCTTTCAAAGCAAATGTTCCATTAGTCACTGATGCTGATTTAGAGCCTTACATCAAAAGAATGGTCGACGGTGACTCTTCTCCTATCCTCACTGGCCACCCCGTTCCCGCCATTTCCTTGAGGTTCTTACCCAAACTTCACAAAAGTCTCTTCTTTCCTTTTCTTCTTCGTTTCTCAGAGATTCATGATATCTGTTATATAACCCTCCACAGCTCTGGAACCAGTCAAGGCCGTCCAAAGTTTGTTCCTTTCACTGATGAATTAATGGAGAACACATTGCAACTCTTTCGCACTGCCTTTGCCTTCAGAAACAGGTACAGTGATTCAGTGATAAATGATTCTCTTCCTCACATTTCGCGCTTTTCTCTGTTCCATCCATTGAAATGCACAGAGAAGCTCTGCCTTAAAAAAAGGAATGGTTTTTAACATTTGTTGCTGTTGTTTATCATTTTGAACAGAGAGTTTCCAATAGATGACAATGGCAAAGCTTTGCAATTCATCTTCAGCAGCAAGCAGTACATTTCAAAAGGCGGTGTCCCTGTAGGAACAGCAACCTCAAACGTCTACCGGAACCCTAACTTCAAAGCCGGAATGAAATCAATTCAATCACTCTGTTGTAGTCCCGACGAAGTGATCTTCAGTCCTGATGTCCATCAAGCCTTGTATTGCCATCTCTTATCAGGAATCCTCTTCAGAGACCAAGTCCAATACGTCTTTGCCTCCTTCGCTCACGGTCTAGTCCACGCTTTTCGAACCTTCGAACAGGTTTGGGAGGAGATCGTCACCGATATCAAAGACGGTGTCTTGAGCAGCCGTATCACCGTCCCATCGGTCCGAGCCGCGATGTCGAAGCTCCTAACGCCTAACCCTGAGCTAGCTGAGATGATCCGTGACAAATGTGTGAGCTTGAGCAACTGGTACGGACTGATTCCCGCGCTTTTCCCGAACGCGAAGTATGTTTACGGGATCATGACTGGCTCCATGGAGCCGTACGTGAAGAAGCTGAGACATTACGCTGGGGATCTACCGCTTGTGAGCCATGACTATGGCAGCTCTGAAGGATGGATTGCTGCTAATGTTACTCCGAGGTTGTCCCCGGAGGAAGCTACGTTCGCGGTGATTCCGAATCTCGGTTATTTCGAGTTTCTCTCTGTTTCTGAAACAGGGGAAGGAGGAGATCAAGAACTGGTTGGTTTAACCGATGTCAAGATCGGACAAGAGTACGAGGTTGTCATCACAAACTACGCGGGATTGTATCGATACCGGCTTGGAGACGTGGTGAAGATCATTGGCTTCTACAACGAAACTCCACAGCTCAAGTTTATTTGCAGGAGAAACTTGATTCTCTCGATCAACATCGACAAGAACACGGAACGAGATCTTCAGCTTTCGGTGGAATCTGCAGCGAAGAGGCTCTCGGAGGAGAAGATCGAAGTGATAGACTTCTCTAGCCACGTTGATGTGTCGACAGATCCAGGGCATTACGTTATATTCTGGGAGATTTCAGGGGAGACAAGCGAAGATGTTCTTCAAGATTGTTGTGACTATCTAGACAGAGGATTCATCGATGCGGGCTATATGAGTTCGAGAAAATGCAAGACGATTGGAGCTTTGGAGCTGAGAGTGTTGGAGAAAGGAACGTTTCGGAAGGTTCAAGAACATTTTCTAGGGCTTGGATCATCGGCTGGACAGTTTAAGATGCCGAGATGTGTGAAGCCAAGTAATGTTAAGGTTCTGCAGATTCTGTGTGAGAATGTTGCCAAGAGCTTCTTCAGCACAGCTTTTGACTGAAACTTGTCAAATCTAAGAGAAAAGTGGTTTTCGTTGTTTTATTTTGTCTTTATTGTCAATAGTTATAGTTTTACCTTTGTTATTTAATTCGGTGTAAGGTGTAAGGAGTAAGGACAAAACCTTTTTATCTTTTTTTTGAAATATATGTATCACAGTGGTTTTACTTTGCTTTTTGTGCAATTAATGTTTGGTAGATAAATAGATCTTTTTGATGTGACGTTTACATTTTTTAAAGTTAAAAAACGAAGATTCGAATTTGATTGAAGATACGGAAACTAAATCCGGATAATCGTACAGATGCGACCTGAACCGAATTCAGAAACTAATTTATATAGAAAACGAATTCAAACGTAGTTAGGTCTATGTATTACTTAGCCGAAAAATAAACCATACGTACGTAATTCAAAACCAATAATTGTTGAATGAATCTAGACATCTGAATATCTAGTAATCTTATGGTGTGTTTTTTCTAAGAGCAATAATCATTTATACAATAGAGTTAATGAAGAGCAAAATATATAGGGCCATAGTGGTGTGATTTTGTCTGAGAAGCTATTCGTGATTATGACATTATTGGGGGTGGGACCTAATAATGTCTATGTATAGATTCTCAAGCGAATTGTTGACAATGAGTGGACTAACACTAAAGTAAATCCTTTAACAAAGAAAAGCACTAATGTAAATCTTAAAGTAACTTTTCATAATCAGGACTCTCTAAGTAACGTTTATCGTCTCCTGCGTACGTATGTTTCTTTTTTATAACATATGTGCATGAATATGATCATGCTGAGAATCGTAGGTTATATATGTCTTAGCATAATAATTGATATAACAAGATCATAGACGGTTTCGAAACGCAATAGTTCAATACAATTGAATTTCCTTAAAACTGAATAGTTGTATAGTTTAGTGGACAAATGTGTATACTCCCCGTTATAAAAATATATGTAGATTTCAAGTAATAATCAAGTTTTCAACGATTTTCTTAATTATATAGTAAAATTAGTGTTTTTGTCATATATATTATGTTCTGCCTTATACTTAAAAATGATATATGCGTGTCTCTTTCCTTTGTTGGACAGCATACACCACACACACAGGTTCATTGCATGCCAGCTTCTTTTTGTTCACGCCAAGCTCTTCGATCTTTATGATATGCATTAAGTTTTCACGAATATAATAGATGATGATTAGTATATCTTTATTAAGAAAAAAATATTATATTTTAGAAAAGCTACCTAAATAGAGAAATAAATAGTGCAATCTGGCGTATTGAAATTTTCCAGTTTTCAATCAAGTATACAAGGAAAATGATAGCTGGAAATTGTTGGGCTAAAGAAACGGTAACAGTGACAAATTGCACATTCATGCATTGATGATATGTTGAGTAGAGAATTTGATATTTAAATACATGAACAATCAATGTATTTCATTTTGTTTAACTAAAAATAGATTATATATATAAAGACACTCACACACAAAATTATCTCTGGCCAGCTTAGATTTTCCATATATCCCTATATAACAACAAACTTTTTATCCATAGACAAAGCAAAAAAAACCATAAAACACTTTACAGAAATTGTAAGAAACCAACTCAAAGAAACTCTTCAGTCTTTCAGTTATGACAAACACAAGACCTTATGCAAGTTATAGCTCACAAGACAGAGTAACAGAGGAGATCAGTGATGGTCGTGATCACAAAATCTGGGACTGTGAGAGTCCACTCTACGATTCTTACGAACTCGTCTCTTTTGCTCACATCATCGAACGCAAACTACTGCCTTTCTCTCCTCACACCCGGCCACCAGGTTTGAGTCTACGAGCTCTGATGGATAAAGATAAAGACGACTACTCTACTGCTTCCAAGACGACGACACATTCTATTCATGGGAGGAAACATTGGTGGAGTAGAAAGAAGAATGAAGAAATCAAGACAAACAAGACGTTTGGTAGTATTTATTGGTGGAATTCGTGGTACAAGAACTTGTTTGTCTAATATGTAAACAAGTTTTTCTAAAGTTGTTTATGTGATATGAAAAGTTGTTGTGTGTTTAAAAGGTTTTCGTACTTTATGTTAAATTTATATTATTTTTGTGGTCTAAGAAATAATAATTCATTCGGCTCCTCTATAATNGGGGGGTTTTTTTTTTTTTTTTTTTTTTTTGCACATAATTGAATTTGTTTTCTAAGCTAGAAGCTAGAACAGACATTGTAGAAGGAATGTGTGAAAATATAGTTACTTGACTACTTGAAGAAAACAAATTACCGTACAAAAAACAAATTATGTTACGAGTGGGCTTAGAGTTAATCCCTACATAGGCCCAATTACAGGGTTCGGAATTTCCTAGCGCAACTACGAAACCCAATTGATTTTGCTTTACCTTTTGTTTTGTACTTTTGTACATCTTTTTTTTTTTTTTTTATTGCTTTAATTATTCTTCTGAAATGAATGAATTGAAATAAGTTTGGTTCCTTTCCCTCGTTCGATCTTTTGAAAACTCTTCTCATTTTTAAGTATATAACAAACTGAACGTGTTTCTTTTTCTCCTTTTTTACTAAGGGCGAAAGCGAGGATCAAAACCACTCAATAAAAATACACAATAAGGACCTCAAAATTTCAAACTACATTTGAAAAAATATACCACTAAAGAGGTCAAAATCATCAGTTTAATTAAATTAGAAAAAATAAATGAGAAATCGACAACTAACTACTTTCTTCAACACCCTCATCAATTCAATGTTTCCTCTACTGTCCCAAATCCAGATTGGCTTTTGACCGTTTCTCCTTCTCATATAATAGTGTNTCCCTTTTCAAAAAAAAGGGTTTTTTAAAAGTTTTTTTTTTTTTTTTTTTTTTTTTTTTTTTTTTGGCCGAACAGTGTTTTACTTTTATCAAAGTATAATGCACTCTTTCGTTGGTAAAGAGTACGGTTCGAAAAATTTCAATGCAAAGAATGTAATTCACCAGTCGTTTTCTTTTCTATGTGTAATAAGTAAAATTTTAAGTAGTCTGGATTTCCAACCAAAATATTGAAAAAAGGTAAAGGTAATTTTGAAATTTATTCCCTAGCGGATTAAAAAATAGAATTAGAAGAAAGCAATGGCCCGCCATAATAAATCGACTATGAGCGCTCACTTTTGTCAGTCTTATTATTCTTTAACTTATAGAAAAGAACAAAATCAAATGTTGTAATTTGGACTTGAGATAACAATCTAAACCCTTTAAGTAATCGAACCATCTGATTTATTGCGTTGCGTCACAGCACACGAGAATGGATACGGTACTAAGGAAGTTAACCCTCAAACGACACCGTTTTCGCCGTCCTAAAAGGTTGAAACTCCGTCGTTTCAATCATTTCCAATTCTGTTTGGTTTGGTTGCTTTTTCTGCCGTGTGAGGAGGGAAAATGCAGAGACTATAGCATAAACCCAGAGTCTCTCTCTCTCTCTCTCCTCCTCTCTCTCTAATTTTCTCTTCTTTGCTTACTTTTTCCGGGAAAATGAAAGTTAGGAAAAAGAGGATCGAATAGAAACAAGAGGTTCTTGCTAAACTGCATCTTCTTCATCTCTCTAGAGACCTTAAAAAGCCCGTAAAGAAAAAGCACAAAAAAAAAAAAACACTTCAGCTCTCTTCTTCTCTTCAACAAGAAGTCGTCTTCGTATATTGGTTGTTGAGTAATTTTCTTCTCAACTCGGTGACAAATATTGTTTCTGTGTTTTGGTAATGGCCGAGTCGTCGACGATCGAAGTAAGGCTAGTTCGCTGTCCCAAGTGCAAAAATCTCTTACCAGAACCTAAAGATTGCTCCTTTTTCCAGTGTGGTGGTTGTGGAACCGTTCTCTGCGGTTAGTTTCCGTTTTCATCTTCTCTTTGGATGACGAAAGTTCAAAAAAAAAAAAAAAAGAAAAAAAAAGGATAGTTCCGAGATTTGTTCTTGCTTTAATGTTTCAACCACTCATAAATTTCTGATTCTGGTTTTTAATTTTCGATGACGTCGATTGGGTAAAAAGGGTAATTTTTTTTTATTTTCTGACCAAAAAGAGTTTTTGTTTGCTTGTATTGTTTGTTTTGTATGTGAAGCCAAAAACAAGGACCGTGAAGCAGATCCAGTGTCTGATAATAAGTCAGTGGATAACAAAGCCAAAGAAACTGAAGTTAACTCTAGTTCAAGTGAAGAAGAATTAGATTTGGATGATGATGATGCTTCATTACGACACCAACAAATTGGTACTTGGGATGGTGTTCACACTGATGATCCTTGTTCGAGACTTAATGATGTTGATTCGGTTGATAACGATTCTCAATCTGGTCCGGATCGGTTTAGGAAATTGAAAAGAACAATGAAGAGATACGATTCCGAGGGCTTCAGATTCTCTGCTTCTAACTACTTTCAAGATTCTGTGTATGGTGATGAAGCAATCCGGCAAGACCGAGCGGGGCTGGTGAGGAAGTTGGATAAGCTAAAAGCAAAGGCTCCTCTGCGGTTTCCAAGTTCCGGGAAACACATTGGAGGACCTTCCTATAACCATTTTTATCGAGAACCCGATCCTCCATGTCCTTATAACCATAACCCTGATGCTTCTCTGCACGGTCTGATGCATAACCCGGCTCATGCTCCAGCTTATGGAGACCCTCACACTCACAGGCTCATGATGCATGAGAGAGCTCTGCATCCACCTCATCCGCATTACTCTACAAAGTATAATGGTGATGATGGTTTGTTCAATACACACCCGCGAAATGGGATGCTTCACCAGTCAAGTTGCTCTTGTGTCCACTGCTATGATCCATATCATAGAGCTTCAGGCTCAGTGTTTCCTCCCTCAGGGTTGGCTGATGCTCTGCGTAATCCTGGTTTTTACGCTCATGAGACAAGTGTTGGTTTTGCTCCATTGCATAGTCCTCGAAGCTTTATTCCTCCTCCTCCTCCTCAATCTCGTGGTCTAGGAAGTCGTCCGAATGATCTTTCTCTGTTGCACCACCCTAAAGCTGGACCATCTTCAGGTGGTTCTCGGCTAATCCACCCTGTGGCTGGTGGTGCACCGTTTATAACCTGCAGAAACTGCTTCAAGATTCTGAAATTGCCAGACAAAACAGATTCCTCTACAAGAAAGCAACAGAGACTGCGCTGCGGAGCGTGCTCTTGTTTAATAGAATTTTACTTTCTTGATAAGAAACTAGTCCTTCTCTCTACGGATCCTGCTTCAGAGAGAAAAGCAGAAACTCATAGTAGGCTGCATTGGGCAGCTACTGCTACTTTCTCTTCTGATGACTACGATATTGCTGCTTACGAATTCCATGCAGTGGATACGGGACCAGCCGATGTGTCTACTGGTCCGGCTTTGATCTCCGACAAAGCTCAAGAAGTGCACATTGCGGATTCTACTTCCCCTGAAGTGTCTGAAGACGAGCTAAGTTCAGATAGTCCAACAGTTACCTCAGATTTGCCTCTTCACAAACACTGTGAATACTCTTCAATCAATGCAAGGAGCCTAAGCTCCCGTTCAGAGAAGGACAGAGTAACACTGAACAAAGCAGTCATGAGACAGAACTCTATGAAAGAAGCTTCAGCTGCAGTTGAGATGGATGACTATGACTACTCTCACAACAGTGAAGTGTCTCAAGATTCTGCAAATGACTATGGAGATGATCAGGGAAGAAACAAGAAGGGCGGGTTTGCGAGTATCGTCAAGAATAGTTTCAAGGATCTAAAGAAATCAATCAAGAATGAAGGCAGAAGTAGTGATGTTTCAGTAAATGGGCACCCTGTAACTGAACGTGTTGTGAAAATGGCAGAGAAGCAAGCTGGACCAATCAGGCCAGGAAGCTACTGGTACGCGAGGGTTCTTCAATCCCCTAAATTCTTCTCATGAACTTAGCCCTAATGGCTCAAATGGCTCACTTCTGTTCCTGTTCCTTGGTACCAGGTACGACTACAGAGCTGGATTCTGGGGAGTAATGGGAGGTCAATGTCTTGGAATCTTACCGGTAAAGATCAGTCACTGAACCATATTCTTCATTTGCTTATGAATGTGTACTAAAAGCTGGTGAAAGGTGACTTCTTTCTTACAGCCTTTCATAGAAGAGCTGAATTACCCAATGCCAGAGGATTGCGCTGGCGGAACCACAAGAGTCTTTGTGAACGGAAGAGAGCTTCACCAGAAAGACCTGAGACTGCTCAATGCAAGAGGTCTCCCGCGGGACAGAGAACGGTCCTACACGGTTTACATCTCAGGTAGAGTCATAGACGAAGACACCGGTGAAGAGCTTGCTAGTCTTGGCAAACTCGCTCCTACGTAAGCTTTCACAAAGCCTAAACATCTGTCTCTTTTGCCTTACCTTTAGAGTTCATGTATCTGAGTTTGATGCTACACTGTCAGGGTCGATAAGCTGAAGCGTGGGTTTGGGATGAGAGTTCCAAGGAGAAACGCATGAAGAAATCTCAAGAAATGTTCATGAGCCTAACTCTTGGAACATCCATGTTATATTAACCTAACATTCTAAGTTAAAACTTTGTTCTTACTCTAGAGAGTCTTCTGATCAATGTAAAGAATGAACGAAAATGAAATATCATTTATTGGCAACAAGAAACTAAACACACAAAAAGGATCTGTTGTATACAGTATTTGAAAGCTTACAAAAGCATTATTGAGCTTAACACTGCATGAACTAAAAATGTTTCTTCAACTCACTAGACTCGCACAACATTTCGTAGCATCTTCCCAATTTGCCTTTTCACTTGTTTGGTGAGTCATTCTTCTTCGTCTCCCCTTTCGTAACCTGCTCATGAGAGACATAAACAAAAATGTCGACTTGAAATTAAATCTTTGGATCAGCAATACCAACAAAACAGAAAACAATGAAGAAGCTTAAACGCCTGACATCGTTGATGAACATCTTAAATACGGATCAAAACTTTTATGGCGAATAAAGGCAATCCTGATCTATAAAACAGAGCATAAGAAGAACACAGAAATTTCCATTAAAGGATGTTCCTTTCACGCTTCAAGGTTCGAAATTGCCAATTACTGATTACTGACTCGTCATTTGCGACGGAAGTAAAAGATCAAATGAGAATCGGGACACATGAAAATTGCGAAGAAACAAATGCAAGGAGGGAAATACTATCCAATCAATAGATGGATCTAACGATCTAGGGTTGATTAAATTAAAAACGATCCAAAACAAGAGATGGAGAAGGAAATTACGTTCTGTAACAGGAAGCCAACGGCGACGGCGGCAACTACGGCTCCGCCGAGGATGACCGGTGGACCGGAAAGCAGACTCCACTTTCGGTATATCATCTTCTTCTTCTTCCTCTCCGTCTTCTTCTTCTTCTTCTTCAGAACTTTCTCTGTGGTCTTCTCCGACTATCTGCACAACTCTTCCGATGAAATCGACTAAAGTTTGTTAGAGATTGGGCTGATAGTTGGGCTCAAGGCCCATAATACCTATCGATTCCTTTTTTATATATAGCAAAAGTTGTAACTATGAAGGTGAAGGCCCATAAATTCTGCTTATTTTTTTTTTTTTTTAAATATATATATATATATATATATCTCTTTGTTTTTCTTTTTCGATTCTACTTGTAAAACAGAAGAATATTCAACTGTTTGAATGTTCATCCGAATAATTGCACCCTTTAACCACAATCCCACCACCATTCCTTCCAACTTCCAAGAACGATCAATTTAATTTTAAAAAACAAAATAACAAAACCTTATCAAATATTTTCTTTATTGATTGTCATCAAGTACCATCCAACTTCATAGGGAACTGACAAACCAAAAAGGGCAAAAAATCATATCCTAAAACTAAAAGCCAATCTATTTATTCATCGGCAAAAAAATATAATCTAACCTTAAATTTAACTCACCATCTATAATTACTTACTTACTGCCACGAGAAATTACATTGACAAGTAAAAAAAAAAAAAAAAAAAGGCTACGACCACAACCAATCCTGTCCAAAATCGATAATATTGTCCAAATTCGAGAAATACGAATCTGCAGTTTCCGAAATCTCAACAGAGGCAGGAGCAGTCACAATCTCGCTCGTAATTCCAGACCCTGATGTTGCAGGAGACAGTTTCTCCATCAGATTTTCCGGGAAAGTGCTACTTCTCCACCCACCAACACCAACACCAAAACCAACATTCTCAATCTCATGGTTAGAGAAAGAAAACGTCCTGAAAATGTTCTTCTTGTTCTCCAGATCCTCAAGACTTATCATCGTTTCCTCGGTTTTCTCCGGTTTAACAACATCTTGTGGCTTCTCTGTAACATGTAATGCTCTGTTTCCTTCTTCGAACATCGAAACAGAGAAGTTCGTACTGGTGGCGGTCTTGTTCGGGGATGATGTATTGTTGTTACAAGTATGGTCTCCGAGATACTTCACTTCGAAAATGGAAGGATCTGTGTCTGATTTCTGGACTTGCTTCACCGCTAAACAGTTCTGAGTGAATCGATGCGTGCATCTGTAGTATCCTCTGTAATAACAGAAACAGAGACATCGAATTTAGCAAATCCCCAGAAACAAAAATTGGAAACTGAAATAAGCAGATGATTGCGAGAATTGATAAATTACCTTGGATTCTTGGATCCGTGAATCTCTTTTTGCCCGTATTTTCTCCAGCAATGACCATCTTCAATAGGACCCTTTTCTTGTCCTGTTCCAACAAAAACCCTAAGCTTCTCGTTCTTCTTCTCCGATATTTTCCTGCAAATGACAGAAAAAAAAAAAAACAGAATCAGACACATGAGATTCCAAATCGGAACTTAAAAACACTCGCTTTTTAACTCAAATTTTACCTCTTTTTAGACACGTTTTTTGAATCCTTGTCGTCGTCGATCTCAGGGCTTCGCTTACGGACGTTGTTCTTGTCGTCGTCGTTGAAGCTCAGAATGAAAATGGCGTTCTGGTAAATACGGAGAATTTCGGAGATCAAGGTTTTGCTGGATTCAGTTGAGGAAGCGTGTTTGAGATTGCTCATCAATCGTGTCGCAAGCTCTCTCCCTTGTTCGAGTTCGTTGATCACTAGTTTCTCTTCCATCGTCATCTCTGCATTCACTCGCAAAACCCACCAACAAAATTTAAGAATCTTTTTAGAATTCTCTGTTTCCTTTTGAGAGTATGATGATGAAATGTGAGTTTCGTGTGTCTGCATCTCTTTGTATTTATATAAATGAGCGATGGATGAGAATCTATGATGGCACCATGTCCTTGTGCTTAGACAATAAGTTGTATTATTTTATTTTATTATTGCTATTATTTTGTTTTAAGCTTAGACCAGAAGTTGTGTGGAAAAGAGAAGGATCTTGTGGAGAAATTGATAAAAGCTGACTACTACTTTTGTTTCCCACCGTTTTTGTTTTTTGCCACTGTTTCTCTCTCTTATTAGATATCTTGAAAAGCTTGCGCAAAAAACTAAAACTAAATAAATCTTGAAAACCTTAAAAAGTCGAATGTATTAGTCTAGTGGTTAGTGTGGTTACTCATTTCTGCTGTAAGAAAAACTAAATATTATATAATTACCTATTATTATTGTTTTTATCTATAAATTTTGTAGATAAGATCAACTATTGATCATATAAGTACACATCTACAAAGCGTCGACTATTTCTTCCGAATCGCAATAGAACCCATATTTGGTGAACTCTCACTCAATCAGTTTAGCTAGTCCTAATCTTATTATATTTTAAAAAATAAAATTTTGTTGATGGCTAGTAAAAAATTTGCTAATAATTCAGCCGAGTAAACCAATAAACAATCATCTTCAAAGAGACTCCATAGTCCTACCGCGTTATAGATCCGGTTGAATGCTTTTTATTCCCGCTGACGTGAGGACTTGTGATGTCATGCCCTATTAATTAATTCAATTATAATGTTAACATCTTTTTCAATCGATTTAAAGATATTAGCCATTGTATATATGATGTTGATTATATAATTAATTATGGTTTTAGGGTGGTCAAATATCGAGATTATAGTATCCCTACAAATAAATCGATCGAGAATCTATGGATCAAAATCAAAACATGCAGGTATGTGAATGCACCTTTCCCTTTCACACAATTGACAGCGATGTAATAATATCAATATCAATATCAATATCAATACCAATGTGGTTAAATTCGATACCACGATGATCCATCTTTCATATGTGTTCACCAAATGTATAGGATTTGAACAAAAGGATTCAAAACAGGTGATAAAATAAAATAAAAACAGTTAGTATATATAAGATGATGCCTTATGGGTTTATGCATTTGGCATGTTCATCGTACTGCATGCGTCAGTATAATATCGTGCACACTATGAAAAGTAGATAATATTGATTTATATATTTATCCATATTAATCACTTTATATTCTATGTTTCTCGGTTATCAGGTTTGTAGCTTTCTGAGTCCCAAACTAACTTTTTTGTTTCGTTCCGGAAGTATGTGTCTAGATGCTGCTGCTGAACTTAAACTAAAGATTAAATTTTAAATTTCCAATGGATGTTTATTCTCTACGCGTCGATTACTTCTTCATTGAACGCGTCTAGATCAAATGAATAGTTTATGATTAACTAAATTAAGTAAAGTGACCGAGTGGCATTTACGTGCACATGGCCTTTGATAAGTAGGTAACTTTAATTATAATTATAAAATTACTGATCAAACACGAATGGACCACGATATGATTAGTGGTTTAACTTATTCTGTGGGTTGTTCTTGCTTTGAATTGGTAACAGCTAACGGTTATAAATAGCAAGACACTTTTTCTGAAATCACTGATTCCTTATTATATGTTTGTGTTTATTTACAGGACATAAACTTTTTAACGCAACCATCCACCGAACCATAATGGTTGTAACTTATATGATTTCTTATCATAGCATAATTAACATCGGAACTGTATGATTGATTCGTAATTATAAAGTTGATTAGAAGCCACACCTTTTTTAAAGAATATTAACCATAAATCATTTTAAAAACAAAAATTAATCCATCTTCAACTTGAGATGAAGAAAACATTCGAGTAGTAATAATATGATATGGTCAAATATTCAAAGAAAAATTATCCGAAGACGAAAACC
The DNA here is from genome assembly GCA_900406535.1 of Noccaea bulbosa. Classification (NCBI taxonomy): domain Eukaryota; kingdom Viridiplantae; phylum Streptophyta; class Magnoliopsida; order Brassicales; family Brassicaceae; genus Noccaea; species Noccaea bulbosa. Next base: position 3,294 of record OVBJ01000775.1, on the reverse strand, counting down.
CTCCGAACCAAATCTTTAAATTATTCCATTCTGTTCGTGAAAATTTATAATCGCCAAAATACGTTATGCTAAACATAAAATCAATATTTATCCTCACCAATAAGAATGTGAACCACCAAATACGTAATACTAGTGATGGTCTCTCTAAATAAGGAAACGTTTTTAAAATAGAAAAAAGAAATCCATACATAATATTTCATTATCAATAGCCAATGGGTGGATAAGAACCATTGGAATATGAATTTGGGGTTAGATAAATCCACCTTAATATACATATATGTAGAAATATGAAATTTTCAGTGAACTTTAAGAAAGTGTCAGATAATTTCCACGAAAGTCCCCTCGGGTGCGCGTAGAAAAAGATCGCCTCCTAAAGGGCAACATGTCACGTCATGCCGATCAAATATTACTCATACAAGTAAACATGCATCTACGTTTTAATCTCTTGAGATTAATAGTTCTGAATCCTGATTGATATTAATTTTATTGAACCGATTTTGTTGTCAATCAGGTTTCACCGGATCCTAATAAAACATTGAGACCAAACGGCATAAGAGTTTGAATTTGCTTGTTAATGGATGATTTTATAGTGGTGTTTTTAGCTATGCTTTTTAAAAATTAATATACTACAAATCTCAAAACTAATGATGGGACTACGGGCAAAACTCAAAAGTAGTAAATTGGAACAAAAATCAGATTCTTTGATTACCTAACGACGTGACAAATTGAAATTTAGCTCATATATGTAATACTAGTGCACTAATTGTAATTATTAATAACAAAAACGACAATCAAGAATGATGTCTGCCATACCAAAGTTTTCAGTATTAGTCACGCCAAGTGTGAACGCAAAAAGTCACGTTAGATGATAAGCACGTGGGAAAACATATTAACATTTTCATTGTATTTGTCTTTTAGATTAAAGTTGTCGGAATTTTCAGCGTTTGCTATGCGCCCACAAAAAATAAAATCTCCATAGCCAACAAATAGAAGATAAATCTTTTAGATTCGTACATGGGAAAATAAAATAGAAGATAAATCGAAAATTACTACGCATTAACATAGTTTTGAATCTTTTGACAACTACCCAACGAATGAAAAAGGACGCCCTTAAAAGAGATGTATTCATATATGCTTTTGGGACTTGAGTTGATACTAAAAATCTTGTTTGATTAAAAGTTACTGATTACTGAAACTTATTTATTTTCTTTTAAGGAAAAAAAAAAATACAGGTAGAAGCAGTTGCATTTAGGTTTTTTAAAAAATAAAGCAGTTGCTTTAGGCCAACCTAGAACGGCATGATTGTTATGTATCAAATATCCAGACGAGACGACATGCATGTATACTGCTGTGGAAGTGCGGGTCATTTGACCGTGAATTGTTTTAAGTGAAAATGGGGTTTCTTATTAGCCCATGATGATGGGCTTCTATTTGACCCGGACTAATGGGCTTTATTATTAGCCCATATTTTAGTTTGCTTACGCAAATTTCTGGCCATCTTTTGAAAGCTGCTGGGTCAATTAAAATATTTTTCCTATGCAGAAAGTGGTCAATTAAAATAAATTGAGATTAGATTGGCTAGTGAAATAACTTATAGAGATGCAGATGGATGATAAGGAATTAAAGACCTAAACAATTTTATATATATAGATAATTTTACATTCCAAAATAGTAATTCAAGGACAGATACTTTCCCGTTGTCTTGTTTTGTGATTAAGGAGAGGATTTTTTTTTTTAAATATAAAAACAAACAAAAAAATCATTTCCTAACAAGTTCTCTTCGTCTGTTGGCAAAAACGACGCCGTGTTTCATAAGCCAATATCGTTCTATCTCCTCCGGCGTCCGTCCAGGGATCCTTCCGGCGATCAACTCCCACCTAGGCGCCACGTACGATAGACTAACCGTTAGTATCAGCTAAAATTACACAAATGCCCTTTCTCCAGATTAAAAACCGAGTAAACTTTCTAATCCGGTCAAATTTGTATGGACCGAACCAAAATCGTATAAACACTTGCTGAAATCTATTATGAAATAGCATATTTATGGAAATGTTGGCTAAACAATACATTAAAACGGGCATAAACAGATATTAATCCAAACCAAGTGTTTTTAACCAAATAGAATCTCTATTTGATTTTTGGTATGATAACCAAATATAATTCAACCAAATGGCAAATCAGATGGATCAAGAGAGTCTCACCTGTCTCCAACGAGTTTATACATCCGAGAAATGAGATCTTCTTCTTCCTCTGACATCTTCACCGCTTCCCATTCGATGCTACTCACTTCTGCTAACAATACAAAGAATCAGACTCAATCCGAAGAGAGAGAGTTAGAGAGAGAAATCTGACCTTCTGAACAAGACGCCTTTGCTTTGCTCTGTCTCCGGCGTCGTTTATCCATTTTTCCGTCTTCTCGGAAAAACAAAAAAAAGGCAACTAATCTGTCGTCGTCGACACGAACAGAGAGAGAAGAAATCTTGAGAAAATGTTTTTTGATGAGGGATTAATAAGTTTTTCCTCGAGAGAAAGAGTGAAAGAGGGGCTCGAAAAAGAGAAGAAAATCAAACTGATTATTTTATAACTGCGCGTGTCTGATTAAATTCCTAAATAAAGTATTTATTTATATTATCATGCTCAATTATCAATACTTTAATAGATGAGTAATGAAAACGAATCTGTAGACTGTTTAGTTTCACTGTGTGTTGTTGCTTCAACGGCCTTGTTCATATCAGAAGAAGAACGACAGATACAACCATAACTACTTATAATTTATTTTAATTTAATACAATTTAAACCTTTGACTTGCGGTTGTAAATTCCCTCGTTTACAGACAGACAGTTGGTGGAGGAACCAGCTTCTTCTCTCGGTTTGACTCTTAAAAAGACGAAAATATCCCTGTTAGGCTCGCATGTTCTTATGCATAGTGCATGTATGTATTGAAGATTTTTGTTTAAAATAAGGAAATATAATGCGTTAAATAGAGAAAATGAAAATTGGGAATAATACTCTGTGAAAGCTGTATAAGAATTATTTAATGTGTTTTAATTGTTGTGAAAATATAACAATACAAGAATAAATAGTTTCAATCAATTCTAGCGATTTTTTTTTTTGCAAGAAGACAAGTAATTTGCTTTAGCAAAAAATAAGACAAGTAATTTGTATTTCAGACATTCTATTTGAAAGTTTGATATAAGAGGAAAGTTTGGTAGAAGAGAACTCCAAAACAAACAATGTTATTATAAGGGTTTTGTGCAAAAAAACCCGCGAACTAATTTTTTTTTGCAAATTAAA